>JAOYND010088201.1:0-10869 GCA_025802135.1 Lagerstroemia fauriei | reverse complement strand
CGGGTGTCTAAGGGAGTGTGGCAGCAGTGGGCCACGTTGTCACGTAATTATGAGTGTTGAAGAATCACATATCTGAAGATTCATAAAAAGAATTCTGAAACGTAAGAAAATCTGGTATCATTACCTATCATTTTAAACTTTTATAAGGATATAAGTCCAATCTTGTATATATTATGAGTGTTAAGGAACCGTTCGTTCTTAGTTCCATAAAACGTGGAACCGACCTAAACTACCCCTAAGATGGTTGGGATAAATCAGACGGTCCTGATTTCCGCTCTAGTTCACAGTTCCGATCGATTTTACAAAATAAATAAATTGTTAATAAATTTTAGGTTAAACACAGATTTTTTATTCCCAAAGGGCCAAAATTTTGGTTATTATAATGTTGTTATAAGTATATTTATGTAATTCAACTCTTAAATATTTACAATTTATTTATATCTCATTTAAAAGAATAGTGAATGAAATGGTTAACTGACTATTGACACAAGAGAACCATTTCTTTCTTTTAAATTTTAATTTTTTTGGGGGTTTGTATCCAGAATCATCGGTTTTTCAACGAGTATCGGCAGTCCCAGTTCCATCCTAAGAGGAACAACCCATAGTCATTGGTTAATTACGGTTGAAAAATGCCAAGACACGCAGAGAAACCGAACCCTATATAGCTGCCCGACGCAGCTAATGAGGCACGTGAAGCCTTTGAGCTCCTAACTTGGCTCGATCTTGTCCTGGAGGTGCCTTCACATATTCCTAGGTGTTTCTTTGGGATAATCAAAGCCCGAAAGGAAGGATTATTGTAGAAAATACAAGAGAAAATAGTGGAGAATATTAGAAGGAAAAGAAAGTATCTCGAAATTTAACGGCGGTTAACGGAATGGACCGGATGTGGTAACAGCGGGAAACATATAGGACTCAATGTTTCATTTTGAAACATTTAGAACTGACTTGCAAGAAACGGCAAACTTATAGGACTTCCGCCGTCATTCTCTCGTTTTTTAATTAGACTTCACAATTTATTTAGGTTTTTTATATTTTTAAGATTTCTTAGAATTTAATTACCATAATTTGTACCTATTGATTACATATCAAAATCTAATTAGATGGACACACTGCTTAACTACTCAACTGAAGACTTTCTATTCAAGCCAAAAAAAAAAATCTGGCACCGCTTTGGCTCTTTAGCACAAATTTTGAATACTCTATCTAGCATTAGTAATATTTCATAAATTTTTTTAGTGTGCACCATCTGCTATTCAGAATCCAATAGGTTCCGATTAATCCAGATCCAACATTGTGAGCCAAAGAACAATATTGAATAACATTCAAGGATTATTTATAAAACTGTAACTATATGAAGTTACATGAGTTAAAAAAATTATAAAAATTATTGCAAAAGGATTTACATATGAAATGCGGGTAATTCATATATTATAACTAATTCTACAATCGTTCTCAGTATCCAGGATGGGCTGTGGGTACGAACTCATCAGTTCGGATCCGTTTTGCCAAAAACCTTTATTAATAATATCCACAAGATTGGAGGTTCGATTCCCCCTCGAGCACGTAGTCCTTGGTAAAACCGCCCACACATATATTTTATCCACGGACTTACATAAATTTGTGTGCTTATGGGGGTGTTCATGAGTTCGCAGAGAATAAGTGCTCGTTGTCGAAAACAAAAAGGGAGGGAGGGAACAGAGATTTAGCTGCCCATGTTGCTAATAGGAAGATTTACCAAAATAGGGTCATACTCACGGCGCTACAGACACCAATTTTTCATAAATTATATATATGGGTAATACATAATTTAATTTATTTATATAATCAATTAATATATTTGAGGATAAATGCAGTCAATATCACTTTTGAAGTTCTATAGATACCCTTGATAAATAAACTAATAATAACGATAAATGGGTGAAATAGTAAAATCATCACTTCTAAAACTATAACTACCATTAACTACTCTCTAATTTTCCTTTTTTTTAAAATATATGTTTTATTTTTATTCATGAAAATTTTAAGATATAAAAATTATGTAAAATAAAAAGCATGATTTAATAGTCAACTATATATTTAACAACTCCGTGCATAACACGGGTATGCGTCTAGTTATAATATAACGAACAAAGTCAATTTGATTTGTTCTCTAAATTTTTGGCTTGAATAACCTACAAGCAATTGTAAAAAAAATTTCCCGATTACACGTGTCATGTATATACATATCGAGAAAATAATGAAATTATATTTATCCGAGACTTTAATACCACATATAATTGAGCATTTACTATCGAATAAGTGTGGTGGTAATTTGTGATTGGCTGCAACTTTTTTGAGTTCTACAATGCTCAATTAAGATCCAAATGCGAAAATCATTAGAAAAACAACGGCATGCACACTAATTTCCAATTTGACATTTTCACGCTATGTGCACTACTTTATCAAAAACTTATTTACGCAAATTTATTTTTTTAAAAAAAGAAAGCAGTATTTCCTGCGACTGATTTTTATAATATGTACAACAACTTTTTCTGGAAAAAAAAAATTATTGAACTTTTAATTGTTAAAACAGAATTGTGTAACAAATACTTTATTTTTCTGGTAAAAGGAGGGCAACATTAGTGTTGACTCAGCCACCTTCCACTACCTAAAGTTCTGGTTTTCGTGTTCTGGTTTTCGTGTTCAACCATAAATATATTAGACAAACTGAACAACCAGTATTAACACTCACCCAATCAACATAGCACCACCAAAGGTCTTGTATAGTGTAAAAAGCCGTTGTTCCCTAAGGTACACGTTTAATAACCTCTTCTGGTGATATAACTCAGAGCGAGACTCGAACTCGTGACCTCGACCTCACCAAACCGTATGAGAGTAAGTTTTAGACCATTAAACTACAATCCTTAGTGTGTAATTGTGTAATACATACTCTTGTTTTTTATTTGTGTGTAATACATACTCAATTAAGTGGAAAATATGAACTTTTCAATGCAAAGTGATGTCTTAAATTTGTCAAATTCCATGAACAATTGGCAGCTTGCATTCAGATATGAATTTTTTTTTTTTAATTCTATGAGATCTAGAAACCCTAAACTGGCATGTTCATCTGATTTAAAGATTGAGGAATCTATCCTATGGATTGTTCCACAATCAAGCTCGTCGAAAATCCATCGAATTTTTTTTCGAGTTGAAAATATGTACCTTTTCATGGCCAACAGTAGAAGAAGATTTGGAGGGAAAATCGAAATTAAAGAGACACCATCGTCCAATCTTGACTATTCAAATATTTGTGTCTATTTAATTGTGACTTTTCAACATCCATATATATGAGTTGTATGTGTAAGAGAAGATGTGATGTTACATATATACACACATTCAATTTATCTTTTCTCTTATGTTCTTCTATATTATTTTGATGTATTTTTATTCTCTCGGATTGTGGTTCTAGTGAGAGAGTTTCATGTTTGCAGTCATGAATCTCCTCGTGGATATTGTATCATAAGGTTGGATATTTTCGCTAAAGTTGCGCAGCAACATTGTAGGGAAATATCTAGTCTCAAGAGAATTTACTAGAAACGTCTTGCCCACAATTATAATTTCAAAGTTTTCGATCTCTTTGTGTTTTCCGTGCTATCTACCAATGTTATCTTTATGAATGCCATATTGGAATGTAATGAATTTTCTCTACTTTAATTTTAGTGAATTCTCACATTTCGAACAATTATCATACATCATGGACAACGTAAAATATGGCTTATAATTTTGGAATGAAATTGAAAAAAAAATATAAAAATGAAAGTTATGAGAAACCAATTTGAACGTGAAAAAGCAAGTCAAGGGGGGACATTGCATCGATTGTGAAAAAACACGAAAAATGAAATTACAGTGCAACATTTTCTCACCCATCAGTGAGGCTCCACTGGCATTTATTTCAACTCCTGGCAAGTAAAATAAAGTTACAAACCTTAAGTAATCAAAGCTGAATGGAACCAGGCGAAGGGCATCAACCATTCATTCTTCTCTTTATCTTCGCAATCTCTACCATTGCAACAACATAAACCTTGTCTATGGTTTCCCCAGCAAATCTAAAATACGCAACTCTCCAGTCCTGTCTGAGCACCAAAGTCCCAATGACTCCCCAAAAACCAGTCGTGAAGCCGAGAAATATGGCTCCATATAATATTATCTTATCCAATGAGTTTGATTTGAACGAGTTTGATTTGAACGAGTTTGATCTGTCCCCTTCTGCTTCTTCATCACCTTGGCATTTTTTCGGCAAGGGATCTCCACAGAGTAAAGGATTCCCTGCATAGCTAGAACTAGACATGGTATTCAACTGATTGCCTTGTGGGATTCGTCCAGTGAAGTTGTTATTTGACAAGTTAAGGAGGCTCAAGGATGTGAGCGTTGAAATGCCCTGAGGGATTGACCCTGACAGATTGTTGTTGGAGACATCGAGAGACTCCAGCCACTTCATGTCACCAATCTTAGTAGGAATATTTCCAGAGAGATGGTTACGTGAAATATTCAAACCTTGTAGATTAATGAGGCCTGTCAGCTCCTCCGGAAGCATACCAACCAAATTATTGCCAGAGAGGTCCAAAATATTCAACATAGAAAGAGAGCAGAGTTGTAGAGGGATGGGACCACTGAGCAAGTTTTGTGAGAGATCTAGCAGTTGGAGGGATCGCAATCGGCTTAACGATTCTGGGATGGCCCCTTGCAATCGGTTGTGTGAAAGAGACAAGTGTCCCAGATTAATGAGGCCTGTCAGCTCCTCCGGAAGCATACCAACCAAATTATTGCCAGAGAGGTCCAAAATATTCAACATAGAAAGAGAGCAGAGTTGTAGAGGGATGGGACCACTGAGCAAGTTTTGTGAGAGATCTAGCAGTTGGAGGGATCGCAATCGGCTTAACGATTCTGGGATGGCCCCTTGCAACCGGTTGTGTGAAAGAGACAAGTGTCTCAGATTTGTCAGATTCCATAACCAATCTGGCAAATTGCCTTCAAGATTAATATTACCACTTGCATCCATCTCCTCCAAGCTAAATGCACAAAATGCAGTGGAGTTCCCATCGCTCATCTCTCCAAGATGATGATTATTGTTCACTTTTAGGGACTTGAGGTTGCATTTGCCTCTGAGTAATGTTAAGAATCCTCCTTCAATATGGTTTAGAGAATTGTATCCAAGATGCAGATGAACAAGACTCTTGAGACTAGTGAACCACATGGGAATCGAAGTGAAATGGTTCGATGATAAGTCGAGATAGGTGAGAGAAGACATGTTCTGAAGTGCACCCGGTATCTGGCCTTGAAATTGATTATTTGAGATATCAAGGTGCCGAAGATTTGGACTCAATGGAAAAGGGCTTTCAAAAGAGTCGAAGAGGTTGTGCGATAGATCGAGGTAAATTAGGGAAGGAATGTTTTGAACCACGTTGCTGGGAATCTGATCTCGAAATTCATTGTAAGAGAGATCAAGGTACCGGAGATTGACAAAGAGAGAGTAATTTTGGAGTCCTCCAGAATGAGATAAATGGGAATTATCAATGGCTGAAGACGATAATACTAAATGCGTGAGAGAAGGAAGCTCTCCTAGTACTTTGATCAGATCGCGTGCTTTTCCAAGTCGCAACCCACTCATGTCAAGGTACTTTAGAGACCTGAGGCTAGAAATCCACTGCGGATCTATTAGGAGCATAGGATCATAATAACCATAATAATAAGAATATCCACTTTCCTGGAGATCCAGGACTTTCAGATGGACAAGACTTCCTAAATAACTTGGAATGATTCCGGTGAAGCCAACAGTGGAGATGTTAAGGTACCGGAGTTGTTTCATCGATCCGATGAATTGAGGGATGAGAGTATTGTTGGTGATTCTGAACCCACTGAGGTCAAGATGAGTCAAATATCTTAGCTTCGAAATGTTGGGGCTCAACTCATATGAAGAGAATGGCTTGTCTGAGTATAGGTCCGTAAGCCTGCTAGAGAATGGTGGAGGAAGCAACTCAAGCTTGGTCACATGCCCGGTTTTTGGATCACATGCTATGCCCGTCCATCTGCAGCAGTCCTCCATTTCCCAGGACTGGAGCAAGCCCGGCGGTACAGATCGAAGACTCTGCTTGAATTGAAAGAGAGCCAGTCGCTCTTCTTCTCTGCAAAATAACGTAGAGTTTCTGCAAAAACAAGGCCACGTTGAGGTGCATAAAATGAACAGCACATTCAGAACCACAAAACATGAGAACCGGTGCCCGATCCCCATATCACAAGGACTGTAAGATGTTATAGTTGTGACTAACAACAAGCTACTACTTATAAGACCATCGACTCCATGCTTGTGGACAAATTGACTTGACCCAAGAGAAAGTCCGTCAACGGAGGATTTAGTAACTTCACCCGACATAGTTGTCCCATGGATTGGCCGAGCATAATTGAAAAGTCAAAAGAAAATTGTCTCCGTGAGATGACTTAGCATTATATGCTACCAATTTCGATGCAATGTACAGATACATTTCTACGTGCAAACACAGTTATTCTACTTGTTATGTACTACGTGACCCTAAAAAATATCAATCAAATTGGATTAAATTGATTAATCAGTGTAACTTACTAGATTAATGCAAAAATTATGGCTAAAAAGGAAATTTTATCGAGAGCTTCAAACCATGTCGTTTTCTTTTCTTTTTTCTTTTAAAATAATGAGGAGCTTATTTTTCCTATCCCATGAACAGCCCACAAGCTCATCAATCCAAGTAAGTCTGTGTGTAAGGCATATGTGTAAATGGTCTCACAAAGGCTACGTGCTCAGTAGGAGAATCGCACCTCTGACATCGTGGAGTTCCACGCAGTCGAGCGTAGTAACCATGTGATTTTTCATACGAGATTTTCTCATCATGATGACTCTAGGTGGCCAATTTTGGTTCCTACTTTATCCCAGATAAATGCTTCAATTTAAAGATATAAGTGAGAATATTGGGAAAAAAATAAATAAAAAAATCTACTTTTATTATCATCATTGTTAAAAAAAATCAATTTAATATTTCTTCAAGTCAATTCTAGTAAATTTAAAGATTCAATTACTCAATTTGAGCTGCTTCGATTGTCAAATTGCATATATATTTGAAGGGTTATTTAGTCAACTCTATTCGATTTTGTAAGGTTAGATATAATAATATGCCCTCTCGTTTTTTTTTTAAATTTAAATATCTTTGTACAGGTTTTTCTTAATTCGTCATTTTTCCCCAATAACGCATTATTTGTTTTAACAGAGATTATATCCTATTGAAATTTTTAATTCAAAATTATTTCTTTTAAACTTTATAAATATTTAATTGCTAAAACACTTAATTTTATGATACATACATAGGCAAGTGAATCGAGGATTTGGAAAAGTATCTGTCTGCAATATTGAATTACCAATTTACTATACCGGAAATTAAGTTTATATATGACAAAAAATAATTAATACAAAATAAGTAATCGAAATATAAATATATGAAATGTGTTAAATAATGCAAACTTAATCTTAAAGACTACATTGAAAGAAATAGTAAAAAATGGGGCTCGGTGCGACGAACTCACCCTCGACCTGAATCAAAATCAAGAGATGCTAGGTTTGATTTTCACTAATCTCTCGTAACATTTTGTGAAAGGAAAATATAATACACGACAATTTTTACTATGATTAAAAGCCACGATAATGTTCGGAATTTCTGAAATTGCACGTGCTTTTTGGGTGATGATATTTCCTTTTCCTGGGCTATCACAGTTGGAAGTAGTTAATGACTTGCAAGTGGACAAATTGACTTGACCCAGAGGGATAAGTTCGTCAACGGAGGAGTCAACGTGCCACCGTTTTCCACAAGCACCGTAAGAATTGGGCCAGAGATGATAAGCATCCATGATTTGTCAAATTCGACGACCAATCAGGCAGCTTGCCTTTAGAAACAGGATTTCTAATTCTAGTAGATCGCAGGGACAACAATTTATTAAACAAAGAACTACCAAAATCGGACAAAATCAGGGATGGATTTAGGGGTTATGCGGAGGCGATCACCCTCCTGAATTTGAAAAATTCTATAGAATACTACATATATTTTACTTAATTTGATCTATTTTTTGGTTGAATTATCTCAATTCGTCCCCCTAAACTCGTTATCTTTACCGTTCTATTGAGTCTTGCCACCTTGGACGAATTTCCTATATCAGTCCCTGACAAAAATGGAATGAAATCATAATCATTATTCGACGTCCATCCTATTCTTCTTCTTTAAGATTTTTTTAATAAAACCTAAAAATTTAAAACTAATGTTATTGGTTTGTGATACCACGTAAGAACTATCACGTGGTACACCCGTTACATACAAGAATTTCCTAAACAGAATAATGTTCATTCCTTTAATTTCTTTTAGCCTAGAATGGAGGGAAAAATTTTTCCTTGTTTGGCTACATAATTTTAATAGAGGGGAAAGGGAATGAAGGAGAATTTTTCACTCCAATTCCCCTCCAAAACCCAATTTCCTTTCACCACGATTTGGGGTTGAATGTGGTGAAAACAATTTATAAAAATTTCTATAAAATAAAATTACTTAGTTACCCCTATACAAAATCAATAAAAAAAATCATATTATCACTTTTCAACGTGTATTTCTAAGGGTACAAGTGTTGTTGATTATAAGTTGAGAATGAGTCAAACAATTAGAGATTTTATGATATTCAGTGGTTTACAAAAAATTCTGAATTTTTTATATTATAACTATATTTCTCGCTCCAATTGAGATTTTAATGATATTATATTTGGATTTTTAGCTCCCTTGGTATACGAGATTTAGAAAAACGCATGCCTTGTTTATGTGATTATATATTGTATAATGTGTAGAATTTAACTTTTTTAAATGAACTTGAAAATGTAATATAAAGATAATAATATATTTATTTATTAATAATAATTTATATGCGTCCAAGATAAATTTTTCACATCCATTCTCCTTATTATGATACATCCAAATAATACAAATATTTCCCCTCCCCTCCCTTCCCCTCCTTTCACCCTCACCCAAACAAAGCCTTAAGTCAATATACTCTGAATTGTCAATTTTATCCTTAATTATATCGACTTACATGGTTGGGAGACCCATATAAAGCTCTTGAATTAAAATAAAGAGAAAAAAATAGCATTTATAACATGAAATCAATTAACTAAGATGCATACAATAGCATTTTTCTTAGAATCGTTTATCAAGAGGAATTTATTATATATAAAAATCTAAATATATACTCTTCATATTTGTTGAATAATACCGCATCTCTGAAGGCAAAATCGAAAATTAATACTTTTTTATTGTTAAAAAGGAGGACGGTACTTACGGTAGTGCAGTTACCCTGCTATTTAATGGTCAAATTTTTGTGTTCAACTACGAACATATCCAATAACAATTTGAACATGTCACTGATAGAAAAGATTAATGAAAATCGGTTCACACCCACCAAGTTTGCGTGATAATTGTTCATAAATTTTTCCAGTGCATTTGACTTGGTATTCAGAGGTCAATGAGTCCTATCTAATATAAATTCGTGCCAGATTGATCCACTGAGGGGCCAAAATTCTCCCAAAGACGGGAGAGTATTGTGTGAATGTAATATCACCAACCAATAAGATTCAATTATTTTAAATTTTTTCATAAATCCTAAAAATAAAAAAGAAACAGCCCAAGAAAATAATTGAAGTCAATTAGCTTGTGATATCATGTCAGCATTGTCACGTCGTGCATCCATTACATAAAACATTTTCTCCCCAAAAACAGGCCTACCATTGACTTGATCCAAGTCCGTCAACGGAGAACAGACATTGTGGGCCACAAAATTGAATATTGCCCCCTGAATGCTTGTCTCATCTGGAGAAATGGGATGAGCATTTCCACGTTCGGCGTCACCAATCCGACCCATTCACATTACGAGCTTACTTTGTTTGGCCATGGAGATATAATGTTAAAAAAAATCATTAGCAACATTAGTTTTTGTTCTCTACCGATTCCAACTATGCTGCCTGTGAAACTGAGTCGTCTCAGCCATGTGATTTCAACTTAACACGGCATAAGTACATAATAATAAACTGAATCGACATAAGACAGGGTAGTTGCAGTATAGCAAGTCGAGGGGAAATCTCGGGAAACCGAATGATATAATTATAATCAACAAATATAGTTATGCACTTATCTTTTTCATTACAGATTCGTCGTCTCAGTTTCTGTCCGTCAGGTCTTGAATTCTTATTGTTGGGTGATGTAATTAAGGCCAACATGCCTCGTCGTTGTATTAATTAATTCTATTTTCTATTGTATTACGGTTTCGGCCCCGTTTTCCAGTGAAAAAATGATGTGACATGATCTTATAGGAGACCAAATGACAATAAATCAAATCAATCTCCTAAAATTAGATCACACGTAAACCGTTGGATATGTTGTAACAATGAAAACAATTAATGTATAGACCACTAAATGCGGTGATCTGATGGTCTAAACTCATTTCCATGCAGTTTGGTAGGTCGAGATTATAGTTTCGAGTCTCCCTCTGAGTAATATTGTCAGAAGAGGCTCTTGATAAACTTGTACCTTCACGGACACCGACTTCTCAAAATAGTATATTAGGCCTTTGGTGGTGTAACGTTGGCGGGATTAGTGTTAATATTGATTGTTCAGTTCATTTAATATATTCGTATTAGGGTGTTATGAAAACCCAAACATTATGTAGTGGGTGGCTGGGTCATCACTGAAGAGATTAAGAGAGCATAGAATTGTTATCACTGTGCACCTCTAGGGTGTGTTGTTCTGTATTGATATAGGAATGAACAGTGTACAAATATGG
>JAOYND010088094.1:0-10870 GCA_025802135.1 Lagerstroemia fauriei | reverse complement strand
CAAACTATAAGAAAAAGACAGTGCGAGAAAATTTGGGGATAGGCCAATCATGAGAGTGAATTTTTGAATGGTTAACAAACAAGCCTCAAGAAGAGGAAGTTTTAAAAAGTCCCAAACAAGAAAAGGATAAATTGTCACAACCCGAAAATACATCAAAATTTACCTTGAAATTAGAAATATTCGATATCAGAATCCAAATCTACTTAGGGTGTGCAAAAACCGGTTCGGGAACTAAATCGGTCTCAAACCGAATTGAATCAAAAGAGCCGGTTCGGTTTGATGTAGTAGGCAAGAACTGTAACTGATTTGTGTGGAAAAAAACGGATTGTTTTAAACCAATTCGGTCAACCAGTTCAGACCGAATTGGCTTTAAAGCAGTTCGGTTCAGTTCGAAGCCTTTTTGAACCGAATCGAATTGATTTTAAAGCGGTTTGGTTCGGTTCGAAACCGGTTCAAATTGAATTGATTGGGTTTTGAAATGCTTGAATTCGGTTCGAAACCAGTACTAACCAAATTAATTTGGTTTTAAAATGTTTCAATTCGGTTTGAAACCAGTTTAAACTGAACCGAATTGGTTCTGAATTGTAATTTTTGTATTATTAAATTATTTTTATACTAAAACTAGTTCAGTTCGGTTCAAACTGGTTAACCGCACAATTACACTTAGAAATTAACCGAATCGCTTTTCATCTAAAAAATCACAGCAAAGTAGAACCGGTTTTTTGGCTCACCCCTAAATCTACTACATAACTTCTGTATAATCCACCGAATAATCTATATAAAATTTCGGGTTATCCATATTGTATAGCTAACTATACTAAATGTCTAATAAATCATAAAAGCTATTAGGTACTTTAGCCGATCCCCGCTGTAAAAAGAGCTATCTCATCACGTGCTGCATAACCTGGCAAACTTCTTATTTCCTGGAAAACAAATAATATTTTTTTGCATATACTACCAGTATCCAGAAATCTTTTGAAATATTAACTAACCTAGTCCGAGCCGGGTTGACTTATTAAGAGGTAAAATTCTCTCAATATGAGTTTTCTCAATTCACAAAGATTTAAACTTGAGACTTTTATTTAAAAAGAAATAATATGCAGCAAAAGGTAAGCTGCATCCCAGTAAATATAAATTCCAGTGCAAAGTAACAATAATATATATTGATACAATTGATATCTTATAACTAATCACATTCAATATTAAAAATCATTATTTGACATACAGCTCTGCATTGTAATTGACCACAAACATACCTGGACGTCCATTGTCACTGATGTCCTCATACTCTCCCAACGAATTCATAAACACATACTTGTGGCAATAAGATCAATGTAGCACATATAATTACTTTCGTGAGTATATATATATTATAACAATAATGATATACCTTCATATATCTATATGTACATAAACCATATGCCCTTATATATGACTATGTATCAACATATTATATATCCTCATATAAGTCTCAGCAAACATATCACCGATAACAGAACTTATACATTATCTCCCTATAATCTTATATATATATATATTGATAGGTATTGGCTGGAGGCCCACTACTCCACTTGGGCCTGCTAGATTCACGGCGCCCATGATGAGATCTGGGCCCCTCCTGGGGAAGCCTGACCCGACCTGAGAAGCCCGCTCGGCCTTGGAGCGCCGCCTGACGCAAGCCCACAGGGGCGCCCCATACCTCTGTCCACCAAACCCTGACAAGGGCCATGCCACTGAGCCCGTCCACCAACCCTGCAGCGCCCATGCCCTGAGACCTCCTAATCCCGGGATTTAAGCTGAACAATTGTCATTCCCATTGTGTATAAATGTGCCCCATGTACTCATAAACATGATATATGAAAATTACACACACTTTGTATTGCCCAATCCTCTGTCTTTCTCGTTCTACATTTCCCGATTACAACATATATATATATATATATACTGTATAACAACAATATATGTGCGTACTATTGTGTTATGGAAAAGAGGACTTACTAAAATGTTGGTTGAGGTGGTAGGACGCCTCTTCCCATTAAGAAAAGGTCTGGGATTCGAGTCTTGTAAATGGAGAGAATTCACTTTGGGAGAGTTTTATCCCCTAGTGGGCCCTCCCGGCTCGAACTTGATTAGACAGGGCACGTCGGGGTTTGTGGATACCGATGGTTCAAACCGAAAAAAGATGAATTATTTTGAATCATAATTCAACTGAATGAAATAATCACAGCATAGCTAAATTATATTCAATTCCTTTTATATCACCTCTGTTGTTATAGTCTTAATAGGGGGACAACGTTGCTCCTCCACTACCTTTCAAGATTAGCATTAGTTTATAAATAAAATAGCATCTCATTATGGTAAAAGTCCATGCTTCCCTTAATGACTCCTTTGAATTGTTCAAAAGATTCCAAAATCCTTCCAAAAGTTCTCTCCCTTTCTCCTCAGCCCTCCCTACCAGAAGGGCAGTGGTAGAAGCGACTGGCGATCGGCAGCAGTACCGATGACCAGCAAACCGGCAGCAGTACTGACAACCAGCAGCAGCGATCGTTAAGCAACGACAAGCACCAATAGCCTACCCATTCTAACCAATCACATATCCCTAACCCTCCTCGTGAAAAGCAACAAGACTTGTTGAGGCATTTGTCACTGAGTGTCATTGGCAACCAGGAACATGTATATAATGCATCAAGACCTATTTAGACTTTCTCATCACCTATTTATAATGTAGTGAGACCAATTTATCCTATAATGTAGCAAGACATATTTATACTGTATTGAGATATATTTGTAATGTTTTGAGACCTATTCATACTGTAATGTAATGGGACCTATTTGTACTATGACATGACCAATTTCTAATGCGCTGGAACCTATTTATACTGTAATATAATGGGGCCTATTTGTACTATGACAGGACCTGCTTATAATGTTTACGTGTTTTCCCAATTTCGGTACTTCTTTATGTATTTTTCAAAATCATTATACATTTCCACAAGGCCTACTTGTGAAATTTTGGGACCGATTTATATAGGTGACTTTGGTACCTGTTTATGTCTTTTCCAAGAATAGTTTGCATTTTTACAGGACATTTATGAAATTTTGGGATCAATTTATCCATACAACTTTGGTACGTAAGTCACTCAAAATTCAGTCTCAATGCAGTTTTAATAGCTCTCAATCGAGTTTAGAAAGGTCCCACTGATGTAAATATAAGTTCTCATAAAAACTCAATAACACACAACATCCACCAAATTAGAGCATTCAATCTAACAAAAAGTCAGCTAGCGTTGTTCTAAACCATTTGAATCCAACAGGCAGTCAATCAACATTATGTGGACCAAAGCATTAAATCCAAACCCTAAAAATTGGGATAATCTTGGTTCTGCTTGGTGAAGATTGGGGAGCCAGTGAACAACCACGGAGGGAGGCAGAAGACGGACTTGTGGAGAGGATCAGGGAGCCAGTGAGCAACCATAGAGGGAGGTGGAAGATGGACATATGGAGAAGATTGGTGAGGGAGATTGACGACCAAGGACAGAAGCGGACAATGGACTCCGGTGAGGAAGGAGGGAGAAGATCGGGCATCACCACAGAGGGTGGTAGGAGGCTGAGATGTGGAGAAGATCGGCGAGGGAGGCAGACGGCCGGGGAGGAAGGCGATGATAGACTTCGAGCAAAGGGAAGCAGGCGTGGGACGCTAAGGTGGGAGAATTCTGAAGAGAAAGAATATAGAATAGTGGTTTCAAAGAAATTAGAAGCGCATTTAAGAAATTATGAAAAATTTGAAATTTAGGCTATAACAGTTTAAAATTTTTTATAGATTCGTACAAGTTTTAAACAATTATAGAATTTCTAATGATTTAAAATTAATAAATTAATAAATATTTAAAAATTTAATGGAGTTCGTCAAATATTGTAAAAATTTTAAAATCTGTTTAAAATTTTCTAAAATATAGAAATACAAAATAAAAAAATTATTAATATTCAGTAAAATATAAAAATAAGAAAAAGTTAGAAGATAAATAATAAATTTTATAAAAATTTTGAAAATTTATAAAAGCTTAAGAAAATATCAAAGATTTTTATAAAAATTTTAAAATTTTTTAAACATTTGCAAAAAATTATAAAATATTAAAAACATGTATATTTTTAAAATTTAAAGATTTAAAAAATTAACGTATATGTTCATATATTTTATAATTTTTATAACAAATATAGGGCTTCTTAATTTTTATAATTTTCCGTAATTTTATAAAATTTGTAAGATTTTTTTGCAAGTTTTACTTTTTTTGTATATTTTGGTAAATTTTAGTAATTTTAGCATTTTTTTTGTTTTGGACAAACTTTTGCAAAATTTTTAAATTGTACAATATTTTTAAACTTTTAGAAACTTTTAATTTTTTATAAAATTTTTAATTTAATGGAATTTTAGAAATTTTATACGGTCTAAGATTTTTACAAATCTACAAAATTATTTATAAATTTTCATAATTTTTATAGATTTCTATAAATTTCTTAAAATATTTATTTATTTTATTTTCATTTTATTAATTTTTCCAAGCATCATTAACGGCATCAAGGTCCTATAGATGGAAGAATAAAATTATTGGGTTTTTGCAGCATTAAGAACGATTTTGACAATTTAACATTGGGGACAAATTTACTAGTCGCACGCAACTTTAGCAACGAAATAAATCAATATATAGCTAGTACCTGGTTTATTGTGGATGATTGTGGCAAGATATTTGGCGTCACCCTTGAGCAAACAGACAGACACGCTTAAGCAGGGGGGGCCAATGTGATGCCCTGATCTCCCTCCAATTCTCCACTTTGACTGTTCATAGATTATTTTCGATTTTTTGATAAGATTCTAATTTCTAAAATTGAAAAGAAATTTAATTTAAATCTGTTAGCTTTTTCTATAATCATATATCACAAATTTATAATATGCATACATAATAATGAAGTCTTAAAGACGATTCGATGCTTACTTATTATTGTTTATAGTTTTACTCATTGTAAGATATAACTAATTATTCATTGTTGTTCTTTTATTTCTTGAATTTTAATTTACATAAAATTAATAATTATAATATTTAAAGTTCAAGTCTTAGATATCATAAATTTAAATTAACTTCAATTATCAATCCTTTTGTTATGAAGATGTTTGTTGGAGCCAATATTTTTATTTTTTCACTTATAAAAATATTATCCTCAATGTTTCTATAGATTGTGAATAGGAAATCTATAGTTTTATTCTAAAATACAAATTACCCATCAAATCATTCTTAATTAGTGATAAATTATTGACTTTTTATAACATAAAATATTTGGCGCCAAAATATAATTTGGCGTCAATAACTATCTTGTGATAAGTTTATGTATGGTCACAAGAAATTAAATATTAGTGACAAATTATTGAATTGTTAAAAATGAAATATTAGTAACAAAATATGGCTTGGCGTCAACTCTTTACATAGTATAGCAACACTTTTTTATGATGAATTTATGATTGGTCACAAATAGTCAAATATTAGTGAAAATATTGATTTGTTACAAAATGAAAAATATGGCACCAAAAAATGACTTGGCGCCAAGTTTTAACATTATTTAGCAACAACTATCCTGTGATAAGTTCATATTTGATCACAAACAATCATATATTAGTGAGTATTTTCACGCTTGTCACTAAATACTTTCACCAAATATGTTTTTAGTGGCCATATTTCGTTATCATCACTAAAATTATAATCTTTAGTGTCTATCCATAAGATAGTCACTATTGTTTTATCACTAAAATATTTATTTTCTTGTAGTGGGCCTAGACTCTGAGGAGGCCTGGCCCAGTAGAGGCAAGCTGAATCCTTACTCTCTCAACCTCAATCCTTACTCTCTCAACCTGAATGGCTATAGTTGTACTACAATAAATAGAGAGAGAGAGAAGAGGCTCAATTGGATAGGGAAAAAAAGGGACTTTCATGTCTATCCCTACTCTCAATTTTTGCAATATTGGAGCCATCTATGAGAATGAATAGGAAGCCATGGTTTGATGTTGCAGTTATCCATAACCATTAAGATCTACGCCAGGCGTAGGGCCTAGCGGAACTACAAGCTCCTGCAATGCTGCGACAACAACGAGATCTTCAAGGCCCTCCGGAGGTAGGCTGAGTAATTGAGGAATATGGCACCACTTATCAAAAGGTCCCTCTTCCTGATTTGCTCTTTTCCCTTTTCCATAGACACATGTAAATCAAATCATAGAACATAAAATAACACTCTCATTATAATAATTAATTCACATAGAGATAAATAGTCATACATAAATATTATCTTAGAAAAAGATCTAAGCTTACAATTCAAAAAATGCCAATAAAGGCTGACAACATGCAGTAGGTCAGCTCCAGGGTTCGACTCCTAATAGGGGCCGGTATCAGGCCGTATAATACACTGTCCGGTAGATTAATCAATTGTTACGATGCTGGACACTATCAATTTCAAAAAAACTATTTGCTTGATATATAATACTCAAGAATAAATATAATATTCAGAAGGAGTCTTTAATAATTACCTGAATCTCGATGATCTTGTTAAGTCATAATGGCTGTAAGAAGCGGACAACAATGTGAAATCTGCTTCCTAGCTTAGGACGCCTTTGGTATCTTGCTGGATCAATATATGTTATGATGAACTTCAGGGCTACCTTCATCTAATCTAGAGTTTTCAATTACAATTATTTTTAGCAAATCGAAATCGGAGAGAACTAAACAAAGAAAATAAAAACGGTGAGGGAGTGATGTGGAGGTGATAATGGATATTGTGTAGTAGCAGAAGATGTTTTTTATAATAAGGAGTTTATTCTTTTAGGACCCATGAACACCCCACAAGTTCATAGATTCATGTCAATCCATGTGCAAAGCACATGTGTGGGTGGTTTCACTAAGGGCTAAACGCCCATGGGGATTCAAACATCCAACCTCATGGATTTTCGCACGAGTCGTACGCACGTCCTATCTGTTGAGAGTGAATCCCACATCGGACAATTAAGAAAAAGAAGCCCGGTTTATAAGAGAGTGGGTACCACCATCCTATCATCTTAAGCTTTTGGGATGGACATGGGTCCAACCTCTTGTGGGCCGGGTGAAAATTTCACATGGTATTAGAGACAAGTGTTTGGGCTCACACCACGCCAGGCCCGAGTGTGGAACTCGTGGCCCGTTGATCCCAAGACCGAAAGGAAAAACAAATGCTCAGCTCGTGGTCATCTCACCCGTGTACAGAAGAAAATACCCGGCTCGAGGTTAGTTGCTGAGGGCGAACCTTTAGAGGCATGTGTCAAGTGTGAACACGTTGCCACGTGAGGGCGAGTATTGAGAATGAATCTCACATCAGACAAATAATAAAAAGAAGCCTGGTTTATAAGAGAGTGGGTACCACCATTCTCAACACCCGCCCTCACGTGGCAACGTGTTCACACTTGACACGTGCCTCTAAAGGCTCGCCCTCGGCAACTGACCTCTAGCCGAGTATTTTTCTTTCGTACTCGGGCGAGGGGGGGACAATTGACCACGAGCTGGGCATTTTTTCTTCCAATCTCGGGATTAACGGGCCATGAGTTCCACACTCGAGCCTAGCATGGTGTGAGCCCACACGGTTGGCTCTGATACCATGTGAAATTTTCACCCAGCCCACAAGAGATTGGGCCCATGTCCATCCCAAAAGCTCAAGCTAATAGGATGGTGGTACCCACTCTCTTATAAACCACACTTCTTTTTATTATTTGTCCGATGAGGGATTCATTCCTCAACACTATCCACTTGAGTTTTTTTGGTTAAATAGGGCATATATTTATATTATATCAAGGATAATGTGAATCCTTACAACTAGTCACAAACAAGTTTACTTTCCTGGGTTTGTAAACCCCTATAGAATCAAAGTATAGAATGTCAAATAGTTCTCCAAAAGGGTGCTGGAGCACCGTCGAGTCTTCAGCGAATAGTTGTCCGTCCCTAGCTACCTTGGCCAAAAAATCTGCCGCCCCATTGGCTTCACGGTAGATATGTCTTGCTGTCACCGCTCGGAAGCCTTGATAGATTTTCCTACAATCCAAAATAATCGGACTAAGTAAATGGTTCATTTCAGAGTTGCCCCAAACAAGATCAAATAACACTTTTGCATCCAACTCAACAATTAGGTTTGTGATTCCTAGATGATGTGCTAGTCGCAGCCCATCTCTAAGGCCCCATGCCTCAGCAAAGAGGCTGTCAATATCACCCAAGAACCTTGCAAAACTTGCTACCCATTGTCCATCGGCATCGCGGATGAGCCCTCCAACTCCTGCTCTGCTTAGATTTGTAGTTTTCAAGCCATCAATGTTAAGTTTGGCCCATCCTTCCGGGGGTCTTTCCCAGCTAACGTTGATGGTGTCTCGAGGATTCTTCTTGGGTGTCTCCAGAACTGCAAAGTACTCAACTGCTTTCTCTAGGGTTAGTCTGAACAGATCTTTATTTACTTCTGAGCTTTGAAAAATCACATTGTTCCTTTGCTTCCATAGGTGCCAAATGGCCCACGGGAAGACAAAGTTCCATGGAACTCCCAATGGGTGTATTTCATATGCTTGACAATTTGTTCTTAGCCATTCCATTATAGGAGTGTTATATGAACCTAGTTTTGACTTAGGAATTCCAATTTTTCCTCAAAAATCAGCTGAGACAGGACATTCTCGAAGAATATGAGTCAGAGTTTCTACCTAGTTCTTGTAGAGTTTACACAAGATAGAGATGTTCAAACCTCGATGTCGCAAATGCTCTCCGGTTGGCACTTTCTGATGGCAGGCTAGCCAAAGAAAGTGTTAGACTCTTGGGTGCATTTTATTCTCCCAGATCCAATCCCATGCCTTTGAAGTCCCGCCGTCTTCATGTCCACAGATGAGCATGTACGCAGACTTACTTGTATATCTCCCATCCTTTGAGTATTTCCATATTTTCTTGTCCTGCATTCCTACTTCGACACTTCTAGGGATGCCGATGAGTGTATCCTGTAGTATTGTGCTGAGGTCAAAAGATATTTCAGATAAATCCCAGGATCTGTCTTGTCTCAGGACCCTTGCTACTGATATGGCCTCTTCACCTTGGGTTAAAGGCCTGCTCATTTTGCTTCTCAGGGAACTATGTCCACCCCATTCATCCACCCATAATTTTATGTTTAAGCCTTGAACAATTACCCATCTCTCACCCAATGAACATAGCTCGCTTCCAGTTGCAAGAGCTATTCTGTTGAGGGAATTGAAGTTGCTTCCTCCCCTCCAATTACTCTGTTTAAACCTAAGGAGTCTCACCCATGGTCTTTTGTCCTCTTTTGCTCGCCATGCTAATTGTCCTAGCAACGACAGATTTCTACCTTCTGTTCTAATTATCCCCAGGCCACCCTCGCTCTTTGGTCTAGTCACTGTATCCCAATTCATTAAATGCATTTTCCTTTTTTCCTCTGTAGATCCCCACAGGAAGTTCCTGTTTAGCTTATCAATTGAATTGCATACCTGTTGGGGGAGCAGTGTACACTGCATGATATGAGTAGGAATAGAATTCAGCACCGAGTTGATCAGCACCACTCGTCCAGCTGCTGACAGAAATTTGGCTTGCCATCCTGAGAGTTTATTATGAAA
This sequence comes from Lagerstroemia fauriei, assembly GCA_025802135.1. Taxonomy (NCBI): domain Eukaryota; kingdom Viridiplantae; phylum Streptophyta; class Magnoliopsida; order Myrtales; family Lythraceae; genus Lagerstroemia; species Lagerstroemia fauriei. The sequence goes on along the minus strand of JAOYND010088094.1, from coordinate 1,209 downwards.
TTTGTCGAGCAAAAAATTGAAGGAGGAAGCCTTTGCTACACTCATATCCATGGGAAATCCAAGATACTTCCCAAGCTGATAAGTCTCTGCAATGTTAAGTTCAGTAACAATCATGTCTCTTACACGCTGAGGTGCTTTAGGCGAGAACATTACCTTTGATTTTGATTCATTAATCTTTTATCTAGAAAGGTCACAAAAGGTTTGAAGGATTAACTTTAAGGCCCTTTATGTGCCTTGCTCAGCCTCTCCTAATAAAATGATGTCATCAGCGAACATTAAGTGGGTTAAGACAAAGGATCCTCTTGCCAACTGACATCCTTTCCAGTTCCCCAGACTCAACTCTTTTTCTATTAAAATTGATAATGCTTCCATGCAGAATAGAAAAATGTATCGGGGGACATCGGATCTCCCTGCCTAATTCCTCTTGAAGGTGAAAATTGATCCAACTGATTCCCATTGAAAAGGACATTCACTCTAGGTGATGTTATGCAATGCATGATTAAGTCAATGCTATTCTTTGGAAAACTGAATGCCTCAAGGACATATTTGATGAAGTGCCACTCTAATTTGTCAAACGCCTTTTCAAGGTCTAGTTTTATGATCATTACTCCCTTTGAGCCTTGTTTACCCTTCAACCTAGATATTGCCTCCCTTAGTAGGATAACGTTATCCGCCCCCTACGACCTGGGATAAAGCTTGCCTGGAAGGGGGAGATAAAAGTATCGAGGCACGGTCTCATACACTTGACCAAAATCTTTATAACTACCTTGTAGATGGTATTGCACAAGCTGATGGGTCTGAAATGATTCAGATTCTCTGGACTCTGACATTTTGGAATTAAGGAGATGAGCGTGTCATTGACTCCTTCTGGAAAAGCTTTATCATGAAAGACCTCTTTGACAAAATTACAAATCGATTCTTTAACTAAAGACCAATGCTTTTGGAAGAAAATGGGGTGAAGACCATCTGGACCCAGTGCTGTCCTTGGTTTCAAGGCTCTCAGTGCATCCCAAATCTCAATCTCCGTAACTCAAACTTCTAGTCTGTTGATTGTTTCATAATCTAATGATTTATTAAAAACTGAGTTTAAATCCATTTTCCTATAATAAAGGGTCGAGTCAAAAGTATACAAGTTGATGAAATGCTTGTTTACCATTGACTTCAATTTGTCACTGTCAAAACACCATTCCCCTACTTCATTTTTTAAAG
>JAOYND010088093.1:0-20386 GCA_025802135.1 Lagerstroemia fauriei | reverse complement strand
TTAGATGCTTTAATGATTTATAAAAGAGTAAGCAGAATACTCTTGAGATTATAAATCACCTATGTGAGATAGAAGTGAGGCCGCTTCAAAGGAGAATAGAGGGCTTAATTCTTTAGAAACTTTCGCAAAACCAGGACGGTGTTCATGGCCAAACGAACACAACCGTAAGAACCAAACATAAGTGTTGTGAACTCATGTGTGAGGTATATGATCATTTACACAAGAAAGCAGGACAGTTCAAGGACATCGTGTCTATTGGACAGCTAGTAAAGTAAGTGTACCTTTACAAGGGAAGGTTCAAAGGGTTACCCTAGCTATCTAATGCAGGATTCACTTGTTGGAAACCACCACAGAGTCAAAACAAAACAATTTTCATTCACGTGGGGGATTGTTGGATAAATGGCATAGAATTGAATGAGAAATTGTTCTCTTGGATTGAAGGAAAATTATTCTGGGCTTAAGTCCATGGACTCAATTTGTATGGACTTAATGTGTGTAATGTGAGTTGAGTTTAATAAAGCCCATTAAGAGACTAAGGAAGCCCACAAGAGCCCATTATGTAATTGTGGGATTTCAATCCCACATTGATAAGGGATGACAATTTTAAAGTGTTTATAAGCTAAGGTGGTATTATAGTGAGTAACCACTTGAGCTATAATAGAATACTTTCTAGCGACTCCCGCGCTAGCGCTGGAGGTGCAAATCGTCTTTTTGTCATTTCTTACAATTTTTTCCCTTGGCCGAACCGGACCGGTCCGCCTCTTCGGATTCCTGAGTGGGCGGTTTAGTGCAATTAACACCGAATTAATGGTGCATTAAGGCACGGCTTTAAGAGCCGACCTTAATAGGGGTTCTTAATGCCCGATTTAGGCCTTTTAATGGCCGGTTTGGTGCAATTAAGGGCAGTTAACGTCCGGTTTATCTCTTTAAATGACCAGTTCGGTGCATTTACGGCCGGTTCAGGCATTCAATTCTCCTGTTCTCTGCCATTAGACCCCAGTCCTTAGGATTCTGCACACCATAGCTCTCTAGCTCTCTCCTCTCCCTGCACCTGCATAGTTTCCCGGTTTTTTCTAGCTTCGATTTCAGTTCGCCTCAAGTTTCGGGTTTCCTGCAGCCTCAAGCTCCAGAAGTCGTTGTATCCTGGGAGACTGAAGTCCACACTTCCTCAGCACGACCAGAGGAGGACAAATAAGTCTTAAGGAAACTGTGATTGCCACAGGCCTCGACGATCAGTAACGAATTTTTTATTCAATTTGTTATATTATTCTTTATTTCGTTCTTCTTCTAATTTTCTTGGTAGGTCTTTCTTGCACGATCCCGTGCCTATAGAAAGAAAATAAAAATCATTTTCGTAATATTCTATTATTATTGTGGCCATCGAGATTGCTTTTATTATATATTCGGATTACAGTTAGTAGGCCTCACAAGAGGCTGAGCTTATTTCCACCAAAAATATAAGCTATTGGGAGGTGGTACTCGTATATCCTGTAAACTCATTATTATTCTTTACTCTAGTCGATGTGGGATTTAACAATCATCATCATGAAATGTCCGCATGCAGAACTTAGAATTTTTCGGTGATAAAAGAATTCTATAAGTTTAGTACAAGAATATGAAATAAAGATAAATAAAGGGCACATAATGCCCAAGATGAGGATCGAATTACGAACATTTAAGTTGTGAATCGAAATCTTATACCGGTACACTAAACTCACATCGTTCGGGAACTTGGATATTCGCCCGCACGAATTAAATATTTAAGTCGTTATCTTGGCGTAAGATCATAGTGGGAGGAGTGACGCACCATTCATCGCCTACAGCAGCCGACGGTATCAAGCACGAGAAAGTCTCGTATGTAAGTGGTGACAGTAATTACGTGATAACACCAACGAATAAAATTCATCCATAAGGTGTTTTTTTATTTTTAAGGTTTTATAGAAAATTAAAAAAAAAAGAGAAATTTTATTCAGTTGGTGTCATTACGTAATGATTATAACATGGTGATATGGTTAACAATTCTTCTTCAAGCACCCCATTTGCATGATTCCTTTAATCCCTGAGTAGACTAATACATCAATTTTGCATTAGTCAGATTGATCCTGATGAGAAATGTTATACTCGTGTCTTTATCTCAAGGAATTTGCATAATTTTCTCCTCGAATTTCTCTTTTATTAATTAATGTAGGGCTCTTCCTTTTCACTGGTAGGTGTAAACCATTCTACGAGGAACAACCATGAGCAAGCAGTGAATGGATCGGCCCCAGCAATCGACTTAACTGTGTTAGACATCAAATAGGCTTGCCATGACAAACCCGACCAACTGGATCTAATTAATGGCCTATTCTTCATAGTACCAGATGATCAAGTTTTTCCATGCACTTCACATGTTATTTAATTTATCAGTTTTATAAATACAAAATAATTCAACACTCTTTCTTTGGTATTTTGTTCGTTTTTTTTCATATCCGTTTTAATTGATTATGTATACTAGCAGCTTCATCTTCTTTCCCATCTTTTAGTGGAGTGATGCCTGAAACTATTCAAAATTTTTCTTTTCTCCCTTGATGCGGCTTTCATTATGGAATGAGACGCTGACGAATGTTTTGCTGAGGTCGTGAAGGATCCTTAACATTAAATAAGGCTGTTGAATAATGTTGTGAGCGGACCGTCAGCGGAGTCGGTGGTTGGACTTAGAGAAGACGGTCGAAGATGGATCCGAGCTTAGGTTAATGGGAGATCACCGGAGACAGGTTCGAGACTATGTCAGAAATTACTGTCATTAGCACGTTTACATATTATATTATTGTTCATATGAGCCTTACAAGAGACTGAGCCCGTTTTTACCTAAAAATCTAAGGTATTATATGACTTTATAATGCATACATATTCTTTGTTAAATTCAAAACTAATCCTTTTGAGGTTCAAATTAGTCTTTTTTACGAAGAGTTTATTCTCTGGGTGTAACTCGTATTCGTCTTTTAATGCCTAAATAGCCTCCTCCTCTTCGCCCAAGGAAAGCTGGCCAATCGGTCAAAGAAAGCTCGATCCCAACTGTCTCTCTAAGAATGCAGTCTGATTCTGATTCACTGTAACAAGCCATTCTTTCACTTGCTTCTTGCTTTGAAAGCTGTCCTCTTAGTTTTTCACTATTAAAGGGGTAATCCCCTATTCTATTACTATGTCCTGGGGCATTCAGTCTTAGTGCAATCAGTGACTTTCTTGCCTTACGATTCTTTTTCTCGAAAGAAAGGCATTTTTGCCACCTATTCTTCCCCCAGTGAAAGTCATAGTGCTACGTGCTACTCCTAAACAAGAGCAGGGGCCATCTCTTGCCACTTGCAAACATCTGGGCAGTCGACTCAATTCCTTTTCACAATCCGAAGGCTATTTGTTCTCGAATATGCGAGAGGGACAAATCGTCTTCCGTCACTAGCCATTGCTCGTCATGCTGTCATCTCGAAGATAGTGATATTCTCTTTAAAAGATATTTCTAGCGATCAGGTGAAGAGCTTATTCTCACCCTCGGTGACCTACCTGGAGAGCTAACTGCAGCGGCATCTCTCTGCAATTTCATCCCTAACTGCGCTTTATAATGCACCGGATTCTCGCCATCTTCCTTCTCTATGCTGCTCGTGGGACATCGTAGCTATTGATCGTGTCTCTAACTAATATTCTCCATAATACAAATTATATAACAAAGGACTAGTTTAACACCTTTCCCGCTTCGCGTCCATGTTATGCAATTGTCGAACATAGAGAGGACCGATTATTTTAATTATATATAACTTTTGTAAATGTTTTCATAGCTCTTATACTTATATTCTCTGCCTCAATTATTGTTTCCTAAAAAGTTTCACACAAACTGATGAAAACCAATGGAGGGTTTACTAGGGATGTCACGATCCGAGCCCGCCGACCTGTTCTGCGTCATCCCGGTTTGGGGCAGGTCTATCCTAACCCACGTCTGTCTCTCGACCCGCCCGGTCCGGTCCCATCCATATTATATAATATTACGTTGTATAATTATGTATTTTTAAATTATTTTTACTTGATTTATAAATACATTTATTTTAATAAATTAGAAAATAATCGTTCTATTTTATCAAAATTATATAAATTCTTAATTTATTTATTTAACTATGTTATTATAAATATATAAATTTACACCTTAATTTAAATTATATTTTACATAATAATAATTAATTTTTCTTTAAACGAGTCGATCAGCGCCCCAACCTGACCCATGCAGGGCGGGGGTGGCAAGTCCAAGTATCCAAATACCTGCTACATCCCATTGCCATCCCTAAGGCTTATGAAGACAATAACAAATTCAACTGCACACTAGCCTCCAACCCAAAAACCAGCCAGGGCCCGAGATCGACTCAAAATCTATGTTAAATATAATATTATATGTAATAATCCATTTTACTATTAGATTTTAACAATATAAATAATATGTTTAGTATTTTTAAGTTGAATCTTAATTCATATTTATGTTTTTTATCTTCTTAATACACTAAAATGTTTATATTTAGTATTTCTGATTTCATACAATGATTTTTATTTTATTATTTTTGTATTTAGTTTATTATTATATTAAAAATCAGAGCCCGAGAAAAGCATTTGAAAAAAGTTGAACCCGAAGTAATCAGTTTTCATAACACCTAAACGATTCTCGATAGAGTTTTTGAACTTGAAAAAACTGACCCGAAAAAAGCCGGGGCCCAAATATTTTCACAAAAAATCACTCTGCTCGACCCGTTTACACCCCTAGACCGAGGAGCTTTACTTATCTATTGCTCAATAATACGATAAAGTCTTAGGTGGAGCGGTGCTATCATGTGGAGCAATCCACGTGGTACATCTGCCTAATAAAAGCTGACATATGTCAATTTTTAACACATCAAAATTAATAGTAATAAGATTGGCTGAAGTGGTACATATGACAATCCACGTGGTACATCTGCGTGGCTGAAGTGCTACATAAGCGTCATTACGTGGAATCACCATATTATCAAAACCGACATATGTGAATTACCTTACATCGTATCACCATTCCACTTGAGACTTTCTTATATAATACATACAGAAGTAGAACCATTGCTCAATAGGAGACTCTAACATGGAATTCTGTGGAGCTGACGAGAAATTCTTAGGTGATCCTACCTCGCCACATGACGTGAGGAAATACTAATAAGATTGTGACAACTTGTAAATTTCTGTGTTAATCATCCGAGCAATTGTCATAATTGTCACAAATGAGACCAATTTGACTGGTTCTTCCTCACACGTCACCGTGAGGTAGGATCACCTAAGATTTTTTTGGAGCGGATATAGACTAGGTATCTTCTTTTGTTGAAAAGGGCAATTACATCTAATTGACAAAAAAGGGCAATTATATCTAATAACGGTTTATTTTTGTTTTATTAATGTATGGTCAGTTTTTAGATAAAAATATATTTTAAGAAAAGGTAATTGTTTACACTTTAGTGATGAAAGCTGACTGAAAAAAAAAATTTCGACCATTCACTTAATCTGAAAATTGGCCGGAAAAGAGAAATTCATGGTCAGATGTGATGTATTCTTGTTGTGAAATTCGTGGTTATCTTTTTTTTACTCCATTAATCGGATGCATAACCATTGAGCTTAAATATAAAGATTTATATACCCATATTTTTAAGGGTAAATAACCATATAATATATGAACTATATGTGAATTTTCAATTTTATCATGAACTTTCACTTTTGATTAGAATAGTTATGAACTTTTAATTCTTCTCCTTATTTACCATACTGTCACTTTTTCCGTCACTTTCATTAATAAAAGTATTGAATTGACGAATTTGTCACTCTCAAAGTTACATATAAATGACAATTTAATACAAGAACTTTGTATGCTTTTTTAATTATATCGCAAACTTCCTCTTTTGATTAAAAAATGGTCAAAAATTGATAAATTTATTGTAATGGTACATTATATTCATTCATTACCCTCAAGTGAAATGTCATTAGTGCCCTCACAATTTTCCCGCTTGAGGATATGCAATATGAAAGAGGAAACATCAGCAATTACGTTAGAGCATGCAAAATTCTTAATGAAATTAGAATTTACAGATTGGATCTTTGAAGGTAAGTTTGAAGAGTCGCTTGAAAGATCTTTAAAAATACTAAATTCCTAATGACAACATCGCAACTCTATATATCAATTTGAAATGTGCATGTCAAAATTAGTATTTTAATTTTAAACTACCCTTATTTGTTTCGATACAATTAAGGATGTAAATGTAGATTGAAAACATGAAAATATCGATCCAATCCATCCCAAAAAGCTCAACTTTTTGACCATATATAAATTTCAGGCAGATTTTTAAGGTGTTGAAAAACCGACTAGAGAAACTTGGGTTCTAGCCCAGAAAAACTCTGACATTCTATTTTTACCATGTATTACATTGTCATTTACATGTTTTTTGGGTAGAGAGCTGATTTTCTCAAGTTGACTTTCACCACCTTAAAAATCATTTGAAATTTATATAGGGTTTCGAAAGTCGGTTTTTTTTTTATTCGGTTGGGTCGATTTTGTTGGGTTCAATTTTCATTTACAATAGGATGAAAGTCCGCACTGCGCCGTGGAATGTGAGGAAATTTTTTAAAATTTTTTCGTAGTTGCTTGAAAAAAATATAAAGAAAAAGAAAACGATCTTCACCGAGAGGGAAAAAAGGATGACACATACATGAAAAATTAATGTCAGAAGTTAGGAGGTGGATATCAAACCTAAGATGCTTATCAATATTTCAGTTCCACCTCCAAGATTATTTCTACAGTTAAAAGAGTAGGAAAGATATATGCAAATGGAGAACATCTTGCTTCGACGTTAAATAATGGGAAGAATAATATAATGATGCATAAAAGAGGTTCTTTAAATGTCAAAGCTGATGAAACCTTTCATATAAACCAAGATTTCTACATTGATCAACAATCCAAGGATGCAATTAACCAATGTTGTGTCTTTTCGACCCATCATCATTGAATTTCGGAGAAAAATTAAGCCAACTGAAGGTGCAGCCGCTGAATATTCAAGAATACATGCCAACAACCTAGGAGGAAAAAACGGAATACTTGCCAACAGGTGATATTAAAAATAGGCCCTTACTTCTACGTGGAAAGAATTGATGATTCAATGGAGAAACTATTAGACTTCAATTGTAATTTGGATTAAAAACAATCAAGAATAAAACTGGTACCTATGCCGAGATTGGGATGAATAATTGCTACTCTGCTTCTTCGCTCTCCTTTGACTCCATTTCCTCACTCTTCAGCCCACCAATCATTCAGCTTCATTTGTAAGAAAGAAATGAAAAAAATCACATTGATGGTTGAGGATGAAGAGAGAATATTAAAAGGAGAGGAATGGGTGAGACCGAAGAGATAATAGAACATGCAAGATTATCCAATCAGAGAAGGCCTTTCCAACAAAAAAGCAAATGGTTCTTGAAACATGATAGCATCCTAAGAGAAAGAAGGCAAAGATCTCTCTGTTATTTTCATCCAAAAGACAGAAGGTCATGCTTATGCAGTCATTAGCGGGCACTCAATATCTCTAAGAATAAGAATGTGAAAATAGAAGCAAGGAGAAGGTGATGTTTAGACTTACTCTTATAGGTTGAAGACCTAAATGGTCAGGGGAATTGTGCTGCACTAAAGTGCAAGTACGAGAAAGAGGAAAGATTCCAATGGAATCCGAACTAGGCTACACATGATATAGAGGATAAGAGAACGCGCTAAAATTATGACCTTTTTCCTTTACCCCACTCTTGAAATATGACAATACACAAATAGAAATTGCAGATTCTTCTAATTACCCAAATCACATGCATTATGCTTCTCTCCTTTTCCAGAATGAGGTGAATTTTATTCTTAAAAACCTGAAGATTATAATCATTATTCCAAATCACACCCAATCAGGTTGGGCAGAGTACTTGGGCTCCTCAAACTGCAGCTAGCCTTGCACCAGGGACCCTGACTAAGAGAATGTTAATAACGGAGAGCAACAGACATTGTACAATCCAACCTCAATCAAGAATGCTACTGAAGTATAATCTCCTCCTTACTCTCCACACTTTCTTACCTGCACATAATGCACATAAATCAGAATAAATGCATATACACTCACTAATCCTAAGCTCCTAAACATGATTTATTCCCCGACACGATTAAAACCGAAAGACTGCGCTAGGGACTTGACTCTCTGGGAATCTTTAAACCACTCCATAGCTTTATCTTAGTTGAGGCTGATTGATGCAACGTCTATGATAAAACCCGGGATGACATGTATTAGTTTTATGCCTATTCATCTACCTTTAGAGCTGGGGTAGCTTTTCGGGGCTTCTCACTTGCATTCTTGATCGCTTCCCCCATAGACTTTCGATTGAGCACCTGCAGAGTGTAAAATTCTTATTCCAGCAGTTCAAGCAAAATGTAATTAGCTATGTTCCAAGATTGTACATATGTAGTGACATAATAATCTGGAATAGGTCAGTTTTCAAGATGCATTGGGACAGGTAAATCCGCAAGAACTTCCCTAATTGTCTCTGTTGTACCCGAAGGCTGTTGCATTTCTGCATCAGATCGTTCGTCCCCAAAAATAACTCCGCTTCCTTTGCAATATAAAAGTAAATTGGAGATTATATCAGGTAACAAATCATTTTAGAGGTTACTAAAATAGAAAATGTGAGGTTACCTTTGACAGTGATCGAAGAACCAAAGGGCATGGAATTGCCTGATTCTTCCTCTCTCCGGCAATACTTGCGATGAGGACATCTTCTAACCCAGCCGTGGAGATTTCTTGGTTGCTCGCTTTGCTGTAAGTTTGGTTAGCAAGAATGAAATCGAGAGGGAATAGAATGGAATGGAAAAAGGAATAGAGTGAGTAATAAATAAAATGAGGAATAAAAATGTTGTTGTTTAGTTGACAAAATTACCCTTATATATATTTAAAATATATAAAAATAATATTGAAAATATAAAAATAACATTAAATAAATTAAAACTCTTGTTTGCCTTCGACCACAGAGGAATAGCCCATGGAGCCCAGACCACACCGAGTCCCCGTGCCATCCCGAGCTAACCCTTCCTCCTTCCCCCATTCCTTCACCGCGAGCGAACCCATCCAACCCTATCGAGCCACCCGAGCCTCTCCGTGGGGTAGCGAGCCCCAAGCCTTCCCTTCCTCAACTCGTCGATCACCTGACCCCAACCCATCCTTTCCTCAGCTCGTCGAGACTAGCCGAACTAGAAGAGAGAGAAAATTTTCTCCCCCTTCTCAACAGACGAACTGATGCACCCGAACCAATGGGTCGATTGTCCTCTGGGAGGCGTGGGCTCGAGTGGTTCGACTATGTTCGGGCCTGCTCGGGGTGGATCGGAGAAGGCTTGAGGACGTCGCCGACAGGCGGAAGGTGGTGGATGAGGGCTAACGGAGTTGGAAGAGGGTTGACGACGGCTGCAAACAACAAGAGGGGTTGGAGCTGCGGTGGATCTGGGGCTGGTAGAAGTGGACAATTTGAATAATCAGTGGGGGAAATTTGGTCATTTTAATTGTATTCCAGACCATAAATGCTATTCCACCTTGAACTAGAAGGGATAGATATTCCTTGTCTATGAAGGCTAGACCCGGAATACCAATTCCGCTTTGACCTATTCTAGCCAACCAAACTTGGGAATTCCTCTTCCGTGGGGAATAGGAATTCCCATTCCCCTCAACCAGACATACTACTCGAGAAGGGAAAGGGACAGGCACCGGTTTTTTAGTCGAAGAGGAAAGAAAAAATGGGTGTTCCGTGAAGAAGAGGAGATCAGAAGGTGTGAAAGAAAAAGATAGCAGTGTATATTCTGTATTTTAGGTTATGAAAGGAAATAAAAATCTGTATCTTTACTATATTCTAAAGTAGAGTTTCAACTCTTAAGGCCTCAATAGTCTCCATGTGGCGGCCTCAACAGCCTCAACGTGATAGCCTTCTAGACTTTTTATTTTTTTATTTATAAATAGTAAAATACAAAGATGGCTATGTGTTTGTCACATCATCCTTATATTAGATATTTCTCTTTTTTCTCTCTTTCTTTCTTCAATTTTTTATCAATTGCTTAAGTTATATAAATCAAAACAAATTTTTTTATTTAGTTAAAATATTTTCTATTTAACTAAAATCTTTTTAACTTATAATTATCATTATTTTTTATTTAATTATCTATCAATTTGATTTAATTCCTTAGAAATTCATTCATATAAATAAAAATCAATTTTGTCATTTAAAGAAATTAGTTTCCCTTTTAGTTAAAATCTTCTTCCTTATATCTATCATTATTATCTTTTTTGAATTTCTGTAAATTCCTTGACTCTTTAACTATTTTCTATTTTTCTCTTACTCTCCCTTTCTCTTTTCCATGTTTGCTTTTCACCATTTCCAATCTTTCTTGTATTTTGACAGTCATACTCGGATGAACATATATTACTATCAATATTTATCTATTTGTTATTCTTTTCTCATAGAATGTACAACTATTATTCTTATATAAAAGAAAATCCTATTTTAACATAATTATTCATAAAATAATAATTTAAAAATAAATTAATTTAAAATTATTTTACGTTAGTAAATGTTCGTCAACCCTGCAGCGAAGCGCGGGACATTACACTATTATCCATATTTTTAGCATACTAAAACTAGGTAACAAGCCTTCTCCCATATAGCCATGTTAGCCTTCTCTCATGCTACCACGTCATCCATTTCCGAAAAGCCTCCCCGCTTGGGCTTTCTGTTTCCCATTAAGCCGTTTCCCAAAAGCCTTGACGTCTCCCCTTCACTGTGGTCCTTTTTGTTAAATTTTTTTACGCTAAGATGAACGCCGAGAGAGACATTAGGACGCTCTGGAAGGAATGATAGCCAAAGAAGGAAGCTTTTTTTCGACTCTGGTCCCGCCGTTCCGGAAGCTTTGTCCAACTCTCTGGCGAGAATGGTAGCCAAAGCAGGAACCTTTATAGCATAATCTGGAGCTGTCAACAAAAATATTTGTCTCAATTTTTCTTCTCGGCTAGACGGTATCGTGGTGCTGTCTGTGTTTCTTTTGTAGCAAGGGGCGGAGGGCTTCAGCTGGTCTGTTGCCAAGCGGATTCCATTTGTCTAGCAGTTTTTTAGTCACTTGACCTAGGTAAGTGACTCTCTGATGATGTTGTTGTTGTGGTCTGAACGTTGTTGCAGCGGTTTCCTGTTGTCTTGTGAGGTTAATTGGTTGCTTGAATTTTTCAGCTGTGTGAGGCGAACTATTTAGCCAGCTTGGGTTTTTTTTTTTTTGTTCAGCCGACAATGGACGCTCCTTCGATCTCCCCTGCCCACATAAAAGCCTCTTAAAAACCAGACTCATGTAAGCTGATTTCTCCATTTTTCACTTCAAGAGCCCATTTTCCTTTTTAGCATAATCCGGAGCCAACAATGGGGAAACGAGGAAAACCATATCCAATCTTGGATTCGTTTAATGGAATGCAATTATGTGATTTTCAATTCCGTGAGTGCATTGTGTTGATATTATGATTTGTATGATTTATTTGCCCATTCCCGACCTAAATTCTTGAATTTTAGACCACTTTCCATGTATTTAGAGGTTAATTGCATATCTTTTTATTCTTGGAATTTAATTGTTATAAATGATAGTTTTGAGAACTTTAAATATGGATTAGATACTATTGGGAGTCGTTTAATGTGTACAGAATAGAAAGAAGATGTGCGGAAATATGAAGAAATGGCTTACTCGATGATTCAACGTTCAATGCAGTAAATTTAAGAGAAAATTTCTTATATTCTCTACATGAGAAATATGGCAATAAGATATCAATGAAAATATTATCGAGTTAGGATCCCAACGCATCAAACAGATCATAAATTAGAGTTAAAACGGGTAAGTTATTGCCAAAGAAAATAAACTGCACGTAGAGCAGGGCCTCCACTGTCTTAGACCGCGGTCTACAAAAAACCATGCATAACAGACTTCTTAGACCGCAGTCCACTGGGCGGCACACGACTTTCATGCGTTTCAAGAAAGGAAACTCAATCTTTCTTTTTGCAACGACTTAGGCAAGTTTCCAGAAGTATTTCCACATATATTTTAGCAATTAATGGTATGAAAATAAAGAGGAAAGTAGTCATAGACTCGAGAGAACAGGCAGCTTCAAGAAAGGAAAGTTCAAGATTGGGAAATGCCCCGATAGTTCCCAGCCCTTCCACTATATAAAGGACATCATTTCAGCAGCTTGGGGACTCTTCTCAACAATTTCTACACCATTATTCAGCATATTTTACTACTTTTAAACAGTGAAGGAAGGCTGCAGACTTGGAGCAAGAAGAATTATCTTGGAGGCGTGATCGAGAAATTCGACTCCACTAGTATCTAGAGTTCCTTCTATCCCTTTCCTTCTTGTTTTCATGATGTCCTCTTCTCTTCCAATTCTTATTTTCTTTTATTATGTTAAACTAGACCCCTAGATTCCTAGGAGATCAATGGAACATATTTCGATGTTTTAAGTTAAGTTCTTTTCTCTCATGTGTATGATTATATCAAGGTACGCCTCGTAGGTGTTATTTATGCATATTTCGTTCTTCATGCTTTCTTTTGGCTTGATTTCCCACTAGAATGATCTATGATCTTGAGATTTAGAGGAGCCCCGAGAGAGGAGTCGAAATTGCGCTAGAGAGTGCATAATCTAGGTTAACTTATGCCGAGAGGTGAGGTTATTCATGTGAGTGCATCGAGAGATGGTGAGCACCCTAAATAGCCAATTAGGGTTGGTTTAAACTGGCCTTCAACATTAATCGCCTAAAGATAGAGTGGATTAGTGTCTTCTGCTAATGTACATTCTTGGGACATCGAGAGGTGCGTGAAGAGGTAGTGGGGGAAACTCTAGAATCCTAGGTTAATAATATGGTAGAGTTAATTGCATGAGAGAAAGACTTGGCTTAAGACTGAAATAGGGAAAATTATGAACCCTAAGAGTATTTTAATTGATTGATTCTTGTTTTCCAATTTACTTTCTACTTCCATTATTCGATTAACTTGGCTTTGATACAATCATGTCTATTTTAATGCTTAGTAGTAGATTGGAACTAGTCCTCGTGGGGAGGATACTCTACTCATCATTTATTACTTGCTTGCGATACGTATACTTGCGAGCACTCTTATTTTTACAACAGATTGGTCTCTGCAACAATTACTGGTCTTATTATATTTGACTATACTTATTGATTTACATTTCAATTGAGGCTTTTCATTCCAAGAATGACTAGGTTCAGCCTCCTGAACTGTAGCTAAAGCTCAATTCGTCCCTTGAATTGAGGTTTTTCATGCCATGGCTTTTCATGGAGGCTAAAGCTCTGTTCGTTTCTAAAAAATGAGGCTTTTCATGGTGGTTAAAACTCTGTTCGTTTCTTGAATTGTAGCTCGAAAGCTCGCGCCCTCTCTCTTACCTCTTGGCATGGTTGACTGCTATTCTTCTTGATCGATAGCTGGCAAGGGTTGCAATTCTCCTTCTGTCACTGTTTGGAGGGTAGCTCTGTAGAGCAGCATGCAAGTCTAGATCTATTGCTGTGGTTTTCTTTTATTTTGGATTTGGCATTTGGATGAGTTGGTTGTCTTTTTGCACTTAGCTTTTCTACGTAGGATTTTCTTTTGTAGATGCTAACACTATTAGTTTAATTTCTCCAGTTGCTTATTTCATAAGGAATTGGAACTTAAAAGTCTTATTCTTGCTTGTCGTTTTTGTTTTGATAGAAACTATAAGAGTGAGAAGCCTGATGTAACTTATGATAGTAGCTGATACATTTAGATTTGAATATGCCAATAATACATTAAATGGACCTGAGGCTCAAAGAGTTCTCTTTGGTTTGCCACAGGGAAAGGGAAAAATTGGGGAAACCGGAGGCTATTTTCTGTTTGGGCTTTTCTTTTGAGAAGGAAAATACCAATGTGAAAAAGAAAAAGCAGGGACTCCACAGTATACCGTGGTAGTTATTGGTTACCATGAATTCCACAGAGAATGTCAGGATGAATAGCAATATGTGTTCATATGCAACCCCCTTAGCAAGAGTTTTCTTTTGTTTAACTAAGAATCATTCTTCTGGTATTGGCACCTAATGATTATTGTTCTTTTATATTCATAGTCTTTACTCATGAAATGGTCTTCTCATGTGATTGGAAGGTTATAGAATATAGGTCTCATTGATGCTTGCATCAGCCGCAAAGGCTTCAAATTTGGAATTGAAGACAGAATTTTGTGTCCATCTGGGAGAGCAGCCTAAAACAAGGGGCTTGATTAAATTCTTTCTTTAAATATTCTGATTGATGAAGCTTCTAAAAAATGTAAAATTCCTGCTATTTTTATCATTTTGATGAATTGCTTTTTTTTTTGGAATTTTTAAGAGGAACTAAAAGCATTCGACAAGTTAGAAACAGAAAGAGCTTCAAGAAACTGTCAGTTCATAAGATCTTATCTGCATGATCTTATTATATTCTATCTAGGGTATTTGATGGAGGATCTAATTTGAGTTACTTTAATGATGAAATTGCAGGTTCCTTTGGAAGCATGTATGGCCAGTTTTTCCACTCCAGAGGATGTCCAAGATTTCTATAGCTCTTACTTGAAGACTTGGATAACAGCTATCAAGTAAACTTGCGATCTTTCAAAGATTTCAACTTTTAGTTTGTTTTGCCTAGATATTTTAATCTTAAGATTTAATTCAACTCTTGAAAATTTTGGCAAGCTATTCGTTTTGCCCATTATAATCTAGAAGTAGGGTGGAGTCAATCAAGCATAGTTTTTTTGCTTAGTTTTATTTTATGATATTTTTTTCTACGACTTTACTAGATTTTGGAGGTGAAATATATTAAAGAGTTCTTCGGTGCTGAAATTAAATTATTTGATCATCCTTAGCACAAGAAAATTATGGTAAACAAATTTCAACATAATATTTCTATTTCTCATTGTCTACTGGTATTACTTCATTTCCGGACTACTTGGTGCTTGACATGCGAAAGTTTGTGATGGATGATGGAGGCTAGGTCCCCAAGAAGCTTGGAATATTGTTATTTGTTACTTCTATCTTTCTTCTTGAACTATCAGACATCAGCTAATTCCTCTAATTTCATTTCATTTCAATGTATATATCGATGTTCCTGATGTTATAGACATTGACATCAGCCATATACGGGGCAAGGGGCTTCAGCCTAGGGAGGAGCTATTACCCCCCGAGGATTTTCCGTTAATGTCTTTTCTTAACCTCATGGATTTTCTGATCATAAATGATGATATGATGCTGAATTCACTTGGTTTGTTTTCCCGATTCTACCCTGTATTTCAGTATCTTTCTTTCATTAGGAGTTTGTATATCAAGCTACACAAAGGAGATTAGCAAGATGATGGCGACCTCTGTTTTTTTCTTTTCTTTTTATCTGTTTTAGAGCATATCACAGAAAAGAAGTAATTTACACCTTTCATTTATATGCTTTCAGCAGATCTATTGACATGGTCATAATATTATTCATCATCTTACACCACATATTTCTAAAAACTATGAGTAAATTCTAAAAGCTTTCTTCACTGTAGCACAGGCTTCGACTCTAGGGGGCTGAGTATCCTGTCTTGGAATTGAACACGTGGAGGTCTTAAATAAGAGACTCTCCTTCAGAGCAAGGAATGAATGAAAAATGGAGAAGAAAATGGAAAACATACTACTGGCCATCCACGTGGAAGCATGAGAAGAGACTTGTTACTAAGTTTTAATATATTAGAAATATAGATTTCTAACTGCATCAACATAAATAAAGGGATGAAATTGAAATACTTATTTTAAAATCACAATGTACAGATCAAATTGATCCGCAAAGTCATTAGGTTGTCGCTAAAGATTTCAAGTTTCTCAAGGTATTTCAAGCAACTCTCAAACTTAGTTTCAAAAAACTAATTTGTAAATTCCAATTTCATCAAAAATTTTGCATCCACTAACGTAATTGCCAATATTTCCTCTACCACAATGCGTATTTTTTGTCAAGTAAAAAGAATTATTATAGTACATAAGAAATTTCACTTGAGGGTAATAAAGGAATATAATATACCATTGTACAAATTTTTTAATTCCTAACCATTTTAATTAAAAGCGAAAGTTCGTGATAGAATTTAAAAATCGCCCAAAGTTCGTATATGAAACTGTCATTATATGTAACTTAGAGAAAGGTAAATTCGTCAATTTGATGCTTTTGTTAATAGAAGTAATGGAAAAAGTAATGGTATGATAGATGCAGAGAAGATTTGAAAGTTCACGAACATTCTAATCAAAAGTGAAAATTCGTTTCATAATTAAAAATTCATATAAAATTCTTGTGTTATATGGTCATTTATTCTAATTTTAATTAATATACTAAAACTCGATAACAGATTTCCTCACTTGTTGCCATTGAAGCCTCAACATCATCGCTGCCTTTGGTGTTCACTTTCGATATTTCACCCTGCTGGGGCTGTCCTCTTTTTTTTTTTTTAAGTAGCCACATTGTCACGACCCGAAAATTTGGCAGAGCTTCTCCATATAATATTTTATATCAGAAAAACCTGGTATAGATCTTATGAAAATACCAAAATTTCTACTTATAAAAATACGTCAAATTTTCAAGTCAGAACATAATAATACAGAACTGCATAACTATCAAGAATAATTGCTATAAAAAATTCTAGTCAATTCCCTCACATCAAAAAGTTTCCTTTGCTCACCGTGTTGATCGGGTAAACTCCAAACTTATCCGGAAAAATAATATGCGGAATGCGTGAACCGCATCTTAGTGAATATTTAATTCTTAAATAAAATGATTGATATATATAATTGGTATGCAAAATAAATCAATTACAACTATACAACTTAACTTAATTATATCCTTTGTCAGCACATACAAAATGTGTATTATAATTATACATACCTCATTTTCTGTTCTCATACCCAACAACATATCTTAACCTTTGTTGGGAGTAATCCCATCGACTAAATTAAAGAAGAAACTTGAGTTTATAAGAGAATTGGGTACCACCACCTATCAGCTTAGGCTTTTAGGTGGATATGGGATTGAGACTCTTGTAGGCCCACGTGGAAATTTAATATGGTATGAAGCGGGTCGATCCTGGACTCACATCATGCCAGGCCCGAGTGTGTATCTCGTGGCCCGTTAAAAACCCGAGACTAGAAGAAAAATGCTCGGCTCGTGGTCAGTTTGTCGAGTATGGAACAAGTTCGACTCGTATGTTAGCCCAAGGACTGAGGAGAAAGCCCGCCTTGTGGTAGTTTCTCCCTCGTTGCCTGAGACCGGAAGAAAAATGTCCGGCTCGAGATCAGTTATTGATGGCGGGTGTTTACGGGCAGGTGTCAAGTGTGAACACGTTGCCACGTGAGGGCGGGTGTTGAGAGTAATCCCACATCGACTAAATTGAAGAAGAAATTTGAGTTTATAAGAGAATTGGGTACCACCACTTATCAGCTTAGGCTTTTAAGTGGATATGGGCTCGAGACTCTTCTAGGTCAACGTGGAAAATTTAATAACCTTCAACCATTATCTTCAATTTCCAATACAATAATCCAATCCACATCAATACAATTGTATAACACATAATCACAGCAATACAATGAACATATATTAATCAACACATTTCCATAGTGAGGAATCCAAGCAAGTCAAGGTCAATCACATACAAATCATATCAATATAGATAGAACCATTCACATTCAATGTAATCCCTTATTCAAGAACTCAAACAAGTCGATGCATCGAATTTGATAAACAATTAGTATAACCATGGGGTCACATTTCCCCTATGACAGGGTTCTGGCGGTATCGATACTCCTCTCTCCGATGATACCACGTCCCATGCCATAATCAATATCAGTCTTCCTCCCAATCTCCCGATACCCTTCATCTACACACCACACTCCACGAGGGCCGTCCATTACCTTCTGGCAGTAAGAGCAATTTTTTTAATTATCCTGTTTTTATACCTCGCTAGAAACCAACGGTAAATTACCTCTCTAGAAACCAACGGTAAATTACTTCGCTGGACATCAATGGTAAATTAAATATCTCTCTTTCAACTTTTCTTTTATCTTTTTTTTTTCTTCCGGCCCATTTCTACTCCACCTGCTCAGCGGTCACCATGGCTACACTCAATCAATACACATCAAGAAATACAATTAATAGTACAATAATCACAATAACAAATATGTCTAGAATCAACAGACAATCAAACAGAGTCAACACACAATCCAACAGAGTCAATCAATCCCAAATGATCATATATTCACTCAATAACACTAAATATAATACAATCAATATCATAAAATATAATCAATATAACCATGTATATATACATATATACATCCATACTCTAGCCCACGGTGCTGACGATCAATCAATCACACTTAAATAATATATCAATCATTTACCATACCACATAGCATATAACATTTTTGTATTATATATTTATATCATTTTACGATAGAAAAGAATACTCACAACCCCCTTTAAGCAATCCTTCACTAAGCTGGGTCCCCAAGATGTCTAGTTTCGATCTTCTCAGTTCGTATCATATCATTCACAACAAAATTAAGATGTATCATGTATGTTTATATTAAAAATGATCCCAAAAATTATTTTAGGACATTATTTATTCTACCTTTATCTACCCAATAACTTTCACCCATCAAGTTAAATTCTTAGAAACATATTCTTATAACTAAATCCTACAAACCTTTATATAACATTGAGTAATATAATTTATTTGATTTGAACTAGACCTAAAATTACCTCTGGTTTTCCTTATCCATCGTCCTCCGTCTTCTTCGTTTGCTCGACCTTCTCTCTCGCCCTCTCTTTTATTCTCTCTCCCTCACATTCGGTGGAAAGTTGTCAAAATGATTAGAAATGATAGAAGGAAGAGATATATATGTGGGGCAGTCGGTGATGGAAAAAAAAGAACGCATCAAATTTGCAAATTATACCTGAAATTTTTGTTTAGGCCTATTAATGGGTTGAAGCACATGGGCTCACAATTTCCTCCCCACTAATTAAAATTTCGTCCCCGAAATTTCATATATGTTACTAAAAGATAAAAATTTCAAGATTCAGAGCATACTCAAGTCCCCATATACTAATTCTTTGACTTGCATGGATCACAATGCTTCCGTTGCGCCACTCTAATAATCGGTCTGGCTATATCGTAAGTCTATCCAATAGATTTTGCTGATAAACCACTTCTTGAAATTTAAAGCTAAATACCGGATGGTAGGACATATAGATCAGATAAAGAAATCTATATCTTCTCACTGATATTATATGCAAAGATCCTGAATAAATCTAGTTGACTGGAGATTGATATAAATGTATATATAGAACATAAGAATCCTCGATAAAATCCCATAATAACATGAAGCCCGAAAGTAGTCAATCCAATATATTTTTGAACCTTGCTTCGATTATCTTCTACACTTCCAAATACCAAATATGGGACCTAGGAGTAGTACACTAATAATAATAGATGACTGCCTTCGAATCAGCAACATGATTATCCAATACAGAATAAGAATATCCATACTCTTGAATTGCAATAGAATTAGACCAGCTACTCAAAGATTCTGAGATAAACATAGCCATTGTTGCTACGATATCGAAGAATATATAGATGGAAAACCACCAACTGAATCAATTTGATCTGTCAGAGAATACTTCCAAACTCAAAAACATTCTGCTTGAGAACCCAGAGGTGAACTTGGAAATCTTGGTAGTCTATAGGAACTTGTTCTGCTTTTGATTCCCTCAACTCATGGTTATAAAACTCCTCATTTTAACTCACTTATAAATAATTTAAACTTCAATATTCAACTTCTATAATAAAAAATATTATTCACTTCATCGAATCCATAAAAGTAATACTTAAACAGACAATAACACAATCCGTTAACATCATATTTCACAACACACTTCAAGTAAAATATCAAGTAACATAATTCATTTAATTTACAACTACAATATTTTTCTCTGTCACTAAAATCAAGATCAAATAAAAGCTTCACGTACACCATCACATATTAAAAATAATATTCAAATCACTACAAGAGAAATCATATTTACGTAATCATCCACAATCAATCATAAGAACAAAGATGAGATTTCACATTTCAACTGCACAACCAATCAATCAAACAATTATAATCTTACTGTAATGTAAACTCAGTCACCTTCTAAAAATCATATAACTTAATCATCCATTAACCAACTCTAAGCTATATCACAACATGGAATGCATAAAAC
>JAOYND010087984.1:0-10871 GCA_025802135.1 Lagerstroemia fauriei | reverse complement strand
TAATTTTTATGATTTGGCACCTAGGTTTTTTTTTTTCTATTTATTGATGTTTCCGGCTACTGAGCCGTCAGACTGATCTGATTAATAAAATTGGGGTTTTTCCTCTGTTCTTTCGTTTCCTCCGCATTCGTGTGAATCAACGAGGTTCGATCTATCCGCGATCGTCGATCCCGCTCGCCACGCTGCATCAATTTAGTTGGCATCGTGATTTAATTAAAAGACCTCGATAATCATGCATCATATTTCATGAATATCTGCTCATGCATGTTGTTCTTATATCATAGATACTATCTGCATCATGTCTATGTCACTGTCGCTTAGAAGCATAGTAGATGCAAACAAACTCATTGGGCCAAATTACGTGGACTGGCTAAGGAATTTAAGGATTGTCCTCACCCAAGAGAAAGTCTCCTATATCTTTGATTCTTTCAATCTTGCTTCCCTGGCAGAAAATGCCTCACAGGAAGAGAAGCTGCTTATCAGAAGTGACAAGATGATAGCACTCTGTGCATTGCATCATGATGGCGTCCATAAGCAACAAACTTCAAAAACAGCATGAACAGATAGATGCCACGTCTATTCTGGTTCGCCTCAAAGAGTTGTATGGTGAACAGAGTAGAACTGCTAGATATGAGATATCTAAGCAGTTCTTCCAAGCCAAGATGTTAGAAGGAAATCTTATTGAGGCCCACATCCTCAAATTATTCAATTTGATTGGGGAATTAGAGAAGTTGGGCTTCACGATGGATAGAGAGTAAAGTCAGGACTTAATTCTCCAATCTCTACCAGAAATGTTTTCACAGTTTATTATGAATTTCCCCATGAATAAGCTGGATGTCTCATTACCCGAGCTCCTTGATATGCTGAAGACCGCCAAGACACACCTTGTGAAGGATAAGGATAAGGTCTTGTTAGTGGAAAACGCCTCTAAGAAGAAGGCGAATAAAACTCCTAAGAAGGGGAAATCTTTTAATAAATCTATTAAATCCAAAAGGCAGATTGAGAAGAAGGGGAAAGAGAAAGTCTCTAAAAAGGGCACCTGCTTCCATTGTGGGAAGGATGGCCACTAAAAAAGGAACTGCAAGCAATACCTTGCAGAGCTGAAGCAAAAGAAGGTTTCTAAAGCCAGCTCTTCGGTGTGTTCGTAATTGAAGTAAACATGTCATTTATAGTTTCTACTTCATGGGAATTAGATACCAGATGTGGTTCTCATATCTGCAAATTGTTACAAGGACTAAGAAGAAGTAGAAGGACAAGCAAGGGAGAGCAAGACCATGTGTGACAATGGTGCAAGAGTTGCTACATTAGTAGTATGAATCTTTTGCTTGTATTTGCCTCTGAGCAAAACTATTGAGCTAAATAAATTGTTATTATATTCCAGTTCTAATAAAATGTTTTCAAATCAATGGTTGCTTCATATTCATGAGATGAATGTTCGAAATTGGAAGAGTTGTCAATAGCTTGATAGTCTTGAATATTAATGACAATTTACTACATGTCGAACAAACTAATTAAAAAATGGAATAGTTTACTAGTGGACTCTTCCTTGTACTATGGGATAGTTGGGAGGAGGAATCACATATGATGTGGCCCATTATATGCTTCAATAATCTCCCCATTTCATTTAGGGGATATGTTCTAGAAACAGCCATCTATCTTCTAAATTAAGTTCCCACTAAAACCCACATCTTGTACGCCATATGAGACATGGAAAGGTAAAAACTCAAGTCTAAAGACACCTTAAGGTGTAGGCTGACCATCTTATGTAAAGGTACTAGATGTGAATAAATTTGGTGTGAGATAACAATAGTGTTCGTTTGTGGATAATTCTAAAGCAAGTTTAGTGCATTAACTTTTACTCTTTTGCTGAACAAAAGGTATTTGTCAGCAGATATGAACTTTCTTGGAAAAATGGTTTTTCCAAGACAGTGGGAGTGGAAAAGCCGTGGAACTTGGTGAAGTTCCCGACCCATAAACAGTCTCTTGCCAAACCAATGGAAGAGTAACGGTCGACCCAGAACCAGTTCATATACCACAACATCTCGAGTCTCCTCATAAATCTATGAGGATGCTAAAGAACCTCAAAAGTTGAATATGGTCATTGAGAATGACCGAGATTTGAATGTCATAAATGTGGATGGTCCACAATATGACAATATCTTCAAGAGTGTTGACTGTGATAAATGGCAGATGCCATTAAGTTCGAGATAGACTCGGTAATTTCCAAGTTGAGACTTGGTGGATCCATTTATGGATTAAAGGAAATTTTGGGGAGATGATACATCCATTTTGATGAGATAGTCAAAAAGTTTGACTTTATAAAAAATGAGAATAAATCTTGTGATTATAAGAAGGTTAGTGGGAGCACTATCGTCTTTCTCAGAAATAGCATACCGATGAGGCAATTGGTGAAAACTTTAACTCTCCAATAATTTCTTAATGGAGGATTTAAGAGAGCGTCATGTATAAAAATCTATAAGATAGACCTAACATGATGATTCATTTATCCCAATCTAGGTATATAGATACCGTGTTAAAGAGGTTTAACATGTGAGGCAGTAAATGTGTTTACTTGTCAGTCATTCCTGGTATTTTTCTCTCCAAGATGATGTCACTAAAGATATTTGAAGAGAGATAAAAGATGGATAAGATTCCATGTGACATGAATCGTACTAGGTCTGATATGACTTATACCTTATATGTTATAAGTCAAATTTAGACTGGCTTGGAGAGTTATATGAAAAAGACATTCTTAGCTACTTGAGAAGTACTAAAGAATTTGTTTATAAATATCATGGATTATATTTGAAACCGGGAGGTCATATTGTTATAAGTCAAATTTAGACTGGCTTGGAGAGTTATATGAGAAAGACATTCTTAACTACTTGAGAAGTACTAAAGAATTTTTTTATAAATATCATGGATTATATTTGAAACCGGGAGGTCATATTGACTCTAGTTTTCAATTAGATCTTTGTGACAGTAAATTGAATTCATGGTAACTGTATAACCTAAATATTGGGCATGAGTTGGAATGGTTCCAATCATTTTATTGTATCACCCTACATGAAAGATCGTTGAAAGAGGTGATATGATGTCGAATGAGTCGACATAAAGAACAACATCATAGATCCACTCACTACACATTTATCTTAGCAGCAATTGGATCACCACCTAGAAAGCATGGGTATGACATATCGTGGTGATTGGCTTTAGTGCAAGTGGGAGATTGTTAGGAATAGTAATGCCCTAAATCCAATCACATGTGATGTAATTGGAGCAATCTTTATTCGCGAAACATAAATAAGGCATTTATTATTCATCGTATGCTGCTTATTTTATATTGATTATGATGAAACCCATAAATTGAGGTTGATTTTAGGGTTATGATGAGATCATATCAGTGAGACCTAAAATCCTGGAAACCCTAATTTAAAAATGTTCCTAGTCATAGGATCACCGAGTGGGGGATCAGTAACCGGTAAAACTAGTATACTTGTTACATGCTCTAAAGTAGAGGGTAACTGCTCTCACAGTTACTTGTGAAGAGTCACTAATGTAAGAGTATAGGTGCCCATTATGAAATGAGTTCACTGAACTTACTCGCAAGAGGAAGGCCTACTGGATTCTGAAATAAATGTCAATAGGCTAATACTCAGGTGATAATAGGTGTAAATAATCCTTAAACCTAAAATTACCTTAGTACCTTATAATTGTTAAATTGTAGTTTTGGTTTATTACTTAGCATGACTATCTAAGACGTGTGTAGGGTATTCTTGACCCAATGAGACTCTTATGGACTTGCTGAGTAATTAATAAGGGATCAGTTACTCCATATAGTAGGAGAGAATGCCCTTATGTATTCTACTAGGTATTGACTCGGGAAATCTCTAGCTAGAGTAGGATGAAAAATTGGAAAGGAGTTTTCAATATTTCATAATTGAGTCAAATACTTGAAAATTGGAAACATATGAATAAGTATTGGGGTTTGACATTTTATTTATACCCTAGCTTAATCGGAAATTGTATAATTGAAGGATTTAATTATACGGCAACTAATCACTGAAAGGTATTCGATCCTTTGATTGAAATCCTCACTATCCGTGTAGTCATGACACGTTACTAGACGTCAATCTTGACTTGTGGGTCTTTTCGATTAAGAGTTAATCGAATAATACTATTAAAGAGTTTAATGAGAATAATTAAAATATAATTACCGGACCCACCACCGGCTTAGCGTGGAACCCAATGGGTCACACACAATACTGGTTTTTCTCGTAGCCAAAATTTAATAGATTTAAATTTTGGATCGGGCAGTTGAAATTTTTGCTAGTACGAAACCTATAATGGTCACACACCTTATTGGATAAGGTTATATTAAATAATTGAATTGGATTTAAAAAAATGTTATTAATATTCTTGATTAAAAGTAGCCAAATTAGATTCGGTTATATATATGTTGATCCACGTGAAAAAGGCTTGAAGGAGATCCGCCAAATGAATGGTTATGTCACTTGAAGTAATAATAGGCAAGAGAAAAAGCTTGAAAAACATACCGATTAGTTTTGACTGAAGCAGCTAATGGGTGTTAAGTTTCCGTTTCAACTCAATTTATTTTTGCATTGATTTGCTTTTCAATCAAAGAATAACGGGTTTGTATATAGGAATATAGATAAGAAGAGAATGATTGGCTACTCTCTCTGTACGCCAAGTTTGTTTTTGCCGTGTGTTGAGAAAAAGTTTTCTTTTAACCGAGAGTATTACACATAACCGATAGAAAAATATAGAAGACACGGTGTGGCCACTCGAGAAAGAGTTTTTCGAATTTCTAGGAGGAAGTCTGGTGTGGATATTGTGGAGGACGTGCACTTGTGCGTCTAGTCGAAGGATCGACCCCAGGAGGTTCGTGATCGGAGACACCGATTCGTGGAGGTGGCATCGATCAACATCAACCCGAGGAATACAATACAAGGACCGAGTGAGCGTCCTTGTAGGTATAATTCTTAACACCCTTGTTAGTTATAATTCCGAATTACCTTGAAGTGATCCCTGGGATTGGGAATGAAATTTTTTTGAAAATCTAGCTTCTGCTGTGACACGATTCCCAACAGTTTGATCATCTGAAAATTTCTCAAGAGTTACCACAAGAATTGTTACCAGAGGACATCCAATTTGATTCCAATATTGGCAACCCAAATTGACTCACAGTAGACGGACCAAACACATCTACCGACTCGACATCCCGAAATGTAGAAGTCAAACAACTACTAGGTTGGATTATTGACCCCAGCCAAAAGACTTATACTCTATGCCAGTCATATCAACCAATCCGAGGAAATTTTATGATGAAATCAACTGCACATACCACATCTTGTCCCGAGTGAGGTCATCGCTTGTTAGCATCCGACTCAGGTATGAGCCTATAAATACGTTGGAC
This sequence comes from Lagerstroemia fauriei, assembly GCA_025802135.1. Taxonomy (NCBI): domain Eukaryota; kingdom Viridiplantae; phylum Streptophyta; class Magnoliopsida; order Myrtales; family Lythraceae; genus Lagerstroemia; species Lagerstroemia fauriei. The sequence continues at coordinate 5,434 of JAOYND010087984.1, read as the reverse complement.
AGCTGGAAGTCCAAAATATCACACACCGGGAGCCTTCTCTATTCAACACTTAGACCCTATATACATTGCCTCTAACTTAAGTATCGGAGAGTCTACTCGGAATTCAAATCTCGGAACTGACTCCCACATAGGTACTAGATAGATGAATCCAAGACTCGAACCACAACCCCAGAATCAGATCCAAAGATCGACACCCTACTCGAAGGACACATCAAATGTGATAGCATGAAGATGACCACATAAAATGGCAGTGGGCTCATATACAATTAATTTTTAAATAATTCTAGTTGAGGACATTTTTTAAAGAGAAAAAACAACCTCTCATCTAAAGCCGTATACTAAGATATATATATATATATATTCCAGCTTTTCGTTCACATGCTAAGTGATATATACAGGGATAAATCTAAAAGTTTTAGTGATGTGGGGCAAAACTCAATAGAGAATTATAGGACAAATTTTAGAGGGGCGAAATAAAATAATTTAATAAAAATTTACATAAAATTAGTAAAATTTCTAGTTTTTTCTAAAGCGCGGGGACAATCGTCCCTCACGCACCCTAAATCCATTTCTATATAAATATATATATATATATATATATATATTAGTTTTTCAATTCTCGTTCGTGGCATGCCTTGTGGGTCCTTCATGCACGTTGCTTGTTTCTGTGGTAAATGACTTCACTGCTGCTTTAGGCCAAAATGTTCTGCTGAGTTATTCATATTTTATTCCAATGATTGCTTGAAGACCAAATGCGAGAAAAAGGAGGTTTAATATATCACGGTTGGAAAATGATAATTAAGTTTTGAATAGAAATTATTTTTTAGTTAAAATAATTAAAGTGGTATATGATTTATTAATTTGAATTAAACATATGTGATTAATATTGTAATGACCATATTAATTCAACTGTAATGATCATATTAATACGGTAAATGACCGTCTTAATTCAAATCTAATGGTTGAATTAATACTATAACGGTCGTATTAATGCAGTCTAACTGCCGAATTAATTTTTTATCGACCGCATTAATATAGTATAACTGCCTAACTAATACTGTAAATGTCAAATTACTATCGTAACTGATGTATTAATTTAGTGTAACTAACGAATTAATACTGTAACGGTCGTATTAATATAATGTAACCAACAATAGAGTATTAATGCAGTGTAATATTCAAATTAATTACTATTAAATAATAAACCCTCTATAAATTGAGCTTTTTACTCAATACTGAATATACAGTTTTCGAATCCAAAAAACAAACTCTCTTTCCATTTTTTGTGCACAGTTTTCAAGTAACATTCAGACTCTATGTAGTTTGCCTTGGAGATTGAAGTTTGGTGTTGCTTCAAGCTCGGTCATTGTTGTATTCTGGAAAATCGACGTCCACGTTTCCTACAGTACAACCGAGAGGGGACGGATTAGTTTTAAGGACACTGTAATTGTCATAAGTTTCGACATTTTAGTATAGTTTATATCTAACATTTCATTAATTCAAATTTTACTTCGCGTAACTAAACAATCATTTTTTTTCCAAATCTAATTCTTGTTGTAATTTCAATTGCCATCGGAAGATCGTTATATTCCTATTATTTTACTGAGAAGCACCACTTGCCTTCTTCAGCCTGGCTTCTGACTGCTACTAAAAATAACTCTCTTATCGATGACACTTTGTCCTTATCTGTTAATCATCTCTTCCCTCTTCTACATCATTTACATGTAAAATTCGTTAATACGAAATTGTGTTTATATCCGTCTACTATAGTCACTTGATAACGTGGCATCAACATGTAAATATCCATTATCGATAACCAATCTCAAGCAGAGTGTGCTTTTCTTCTCTACTTAGATGATGGAATAAAGTATGTACGAGATAGACTTTTTTTTCCCTCTATCCCCAAGCTAACAACTAGGTGTGAATCATGCTTGTTAAACCGTACTTGATTTAGAGACCACAAACCAGATATTTGTTCATGTGCTCGGGCTATATTGACTACAAGTTCTATACTCGGATTTGTCGAGGTGTGTCGACCCGCATGATAGCTTATTTTGATACCGTGTAAAATTTTCACAAGAGATTTGTACTCCTAACTCATCTTAAAGTTAGTTTGAGCTTATGGACGTGGTAGCCAACTCTCTTGTATCTCAGAATTTTTACTAGGCTTCGATGTAAAATTTAATCAACGGCAGCTAGTTAATCTGCGAACCTAGTACTTTTTTTATAATTGGAGAAAGATCGTTTCGTATTAATGAATTTCTGACCAATTGGGATCTAAAGCCACACATCAACCAGTCTTTTAAATGCTTATCACTGACTGGCGTGATGATATCTAACGTCTACAGGAAATTTCCCCGTGGCAATGGCAATTCTTAAGCGAAAAGAATCAGCTCAAAACGCAGCGCCCCAGCCTCCGCCTCTGTTCACCGCCACGGGCTCCCTGTCGATCGCTGGAACTCCACCAGACTGGCGGCACGACATGTTTGTTAGCTTCCGGGGAGACAACACGAGGAAGGGCTTCGTGTCCCACCTCTTTCCACGCCCTGAAGGAGGTGGACATCTGCTGCTACCGGGATATCGAACGGCAGGAAAGAGGGCAGGTTGTCGGACCGATGCTAATAAAGGAGATCCGGGAGTCCCAGATCGCGATCGTCATCTTCTCCACAAACTACACCGACTCCAAGTGGTGCCTTGCAGAACTCATTGAGATTCTCGAGCGCAATAAGATGTACGGTGAGGATCACGGTCACATGGTGATACTGATTTTCTACGATGTGGAGCCATCAGAAGTTCGGAGACAGTCTGGGAAGTTTGGAGAAGGATTCAGGAGGAGTAAGCCCAGGGACGAGAAGGAAAGGGAGGCCTGGAGGGCCGCACTTGAGGGAGCCGGCAACATATCATCTTGGCACTTGGACAACATTAAGTTTCTTTTCCATTGTTCGTTTTTATTTTTTTTATTTAAGGATATATTTGTTTGGTGAGCTGATGAACCTATGAACGACGATGTGATGAACTCGGTCACTAATTAAGAGATGAAAAAAGAGATGTGATATTTTTTAAATTAATGATGGAGTTTATAGATGATATAACGAGCCCATCTCGGATTAGAAAAAACTCTGTTTGATTAGTGGATGTCGACGCGGGGATAGGGAATGAGGACAACATTGCTCTCACGGAACACTCATTCTTCATTGCAGTACATTGTAGGGGTGTAGATAGGTATCAGATAGAATTGAAATTGGTTGAAACCGGTCCGATATGATAGGTTTCACATATATACTAATGAAATTCGGATAGGTCTGGATAGTAAATCGAGGAACTGGTCAGAATTGACTCTGATGCCAGTTTCAACAACATTGTACCCAGAATCGTTACCAGAATCAGATCTTGGGGTTGTTGTACCCCAAGATCAGTGAGACTTGTATCAGCCGAGAGGGCTGAAGATGGACTTTAGGTATCTCGACTATATAGTTATGTAGTTATTAATGAAATCCTTATTTTACCCAAAAAAATAACTTAATGAACTTTTATTTGATATAATACTTATGCATATTCAAGTATTTTATCATATTCAGTATATTAATAAAGTTCAGAGACAAATAACAAATAATACTGAAACATACTAAAATTTTATATAGAATTAACTAAAATTTATTATTCTAATATTACTTATTACAACTATACTATAGCAATGTATATCTACTTTAAATTTGATCGGTTAAACAATGATGTTGAAATAGCTATTGTTGGGATTCAGACCGATATCCGAGCATCGATCAATTCTCAAAAGGTAATTGCGAAGTAAGGGGAGAAAGAAGATTACACATTCAATATATGTGATTCCGAATGATTGGGCTCGTACTCCATGGGCTAAGGAAACTTAGTCAGAGTTCTTCACTATATCAAATGGAGTATAAACTACGAACACAATAGGCACTTCTCATCCCTCTCATACTATCCTTAAAATAATTATATAAGAGAATCACATAAAATCGAGGACTATAGCTAAAATATATCAATTATATTTTGAAATATATATTTGACTTCATGAAATAACAAACACTACAAGAAAACTACCATTTTCCGATGGAAGGATCCGTCGGCAATCCGTCGGTAAATGTCTTTCCCGGCGGATTATCCGACGGATACGTGCCGTCACGTTTTCCCTTGTCGGGAATTTTATTTCGACAGATTCCCGATTGATTTACCAACGGATAATCCATCGATAATTCGTCGGAAAGAGTGATCCACCTATGATATATTCGTAGATAATTACTGACGGCTCATTATGGCTTGACATCCAACGGATAATCCATCTGTAAATCCGTCGAAAAATTTGTAAAATTTTTATAAATATTGGTACATTTTATTTTATAACTATTTATATGTTAAATTTATCAATCAATTGAATTAATAAAATATCATTACTAAAAAATATTGAGCCAATCAAGAAAGTAAATTTTATTAATTAGAAATATTTACAATATTTATCCGAAAAAATGAAAAATACAAATAAAATTTTTGGGTGGCCGTGGGCAGTGGGGCTAGGGCTCGAGGGACTGACAGTGGCGGTCGGTGGCTCGGGGTGCCTCGGTGGGTGTGCCCGGGGCTCGGGGTGGTGCTTGGTGGGGGCTCGGGGTGGCGCTTGGTTGGGGCTTGGGTTGGCGCTTGATGGGTTTGGCCGAGCTTGGGGTGACGATCGATGGTTCGACGAGGCTAGCCATGGCTCAGTGGGGCCCGCTGGTGGGGCTCGAAGGCCGGGCTATTGGTCGAGCTTGCTGGAGGCCGGGGCTTGTTGGAGGTTACGGCTGGTGCTCGGTGGAGCTAGGGGCCGGGGCTTGGGTAGCTCGTGGTGTGCTCACTCGGTGGTTGGGCTCGGGCGTTGAGGGTCAGGGCTCGTGGCTCAGCCACTGGGGCTCGGACTTGGTGGGTCGTGGCGTGGCATCCAATTCTCGGGAGAGAAATCACCAAAGGAATTGGGAGAGGAGAGGCCGGTTCGGGATAAATATAAGCATGTTTCCGATGGATTACCAACGGAATATCTGTCGGTAATCCGTCGGAAAATTGGCTCCATCGACAAAGAGCCGGAAAAATTCCACCAATGAAATTCAAATACCGACGGATATTCCGTCGGTAAAACACGTGATTGTCGTCTCCATGATTCACCGATGGATTTTTTCATCGGTAAATCCCCCGCTCCCTTCCCGCTGTGACATACCAACGGATTTACCTACGGAATACAATCCGTTGGTAATTGCCTATGGATTTAACGACGGAATAATCTGTTGGCAAAACTCCCGTGCGCTTTGATAATACCATAGAAGTTATCTTTTAAACACATTTTTAGACCTTAAATACTAAGCTTGAACATGCATTCCACTTAGTTTTTGTTGGGTTAGGTTACATTTTATGTATCTATGCTCTTAAAGAG
>JAOYND010087879.1:0-10872 GCA_025802135.1 Lagerstroemia fauriei | reverse complement strand
ATGTTTGTTTTGTCTGATTTGCCTGCTACTGCCTTCATACGTTTGGTCATAACTTCTACAAGGCAAATATATAAAAGCCTGCAGAAATTGGCTGACTTAGAAAACGATGGAGCTCTGTTTCTTTGTATATATTGGATTATAATTCTCTGCCGTCCTTGGACTTTGTACACTGATTTATCGCCTATGACTAATAAAATATTAACATTAGTACACTATTAATAAAAAAGGATAAAAAAGTCGATTTTAGTACTCAAACTTTTACACTGTATTTATGTTTGACCTAAACATTTTGGGATCGATCTATTGGAGTCTGTTGAGCCTTGGTTATCATATAATATTTAATATTTAATATTAAATATACCGATATGATAAAAATGAAAATATCAAACAAGTTGATATTTTTAATTAGAAGTATTTTCTAGTATGAACTCGCTCTCAATTGAAGAGAAAGGAGGGCGGTGGTGGCGGCTCGGCTTCGGTTACCACTGCCCTCAAGGAGGTTGCAAGCGACACGAGGTACCACTTGCCGGAGGCAGTGATGGCTGAAGTTCAGCCTCCACCGCCTCTCTGCTCTTTTCCCCTCTTTTTTGTTTTTTGGCCAGTCTCTTTTCCCCTCCTTCACTGACAGTTTTGAGGTAGTTAACAGTTTTGGTGGTCCACTCCGGCCGCCACTACCTCCATTGAGGTAGCTGGCTATCTCTTGACTTGCTAACTATCTCACTGGAGGAAGTTGTGATCGGGATCGATTCCCTTTGTCTCGATTTTATCTCAAACTAGCAGGAGAAAGGAAAGAAGAAGGTTACGTTACCCTAACGAGGTCGCTAGTGGTCCTTTATGTCACTGGACCTTGTGGGGGGGTGTTGGTGGCTTGAACCGAGCCGCCACCAATTCCAAGGTTTCTTCCTCTTTTCTTTTAAGAAAATAAAGATATTTTTAATTTAAAAAATTATTATTTAGAAATAACTCGTAAACTTATTCATATTAAAATAATATATAGGAATAAAAATTTTAGGATCATAGACAATCCAAAAAGTATTAGGTCAAATATGAGAATCAAACCTACTAATTCTTTTCCCAAAAAAAAAATGGCACCTCACTCATCTTATTGATTATAAGGACATAAAGAAGTGATTTTACCTTCATCCTAGTTCATTTTTACTTATTATTATCCTTACTTATTAGGGAGAATTACAATGGCAGTCTTATAAGTTTGTCATTTCTCTTAAGTCAGTTCTCTAAGTTTAAACTGGCATTCTCAGTCCTAAATGTTTGCTCCGTTACAGGTGTCAAGTCCATTCTGAGAATTTCCGTTAAATATCCACTGATGTGGATTAACGATGTTACTTCCTCTTATTTTTACCGTTACTCTTCGATGGGGCACACAAATTGTCTGATTTGAAATTTTCCAACCAAAGAACCACTGGTCTACCGGTTTACAAATGAAAAACTGAATCGAACCATATGATGCCATGTCATATATTTGACATAAAAGAAATGCCAACTCGCATGCCACATCAGAAGATTAATAGTAAAAATAAGAGGAAGTAACATCATTAGTCCACGTCAGCGGCTATTTACCATTTTACGCCTGGAGTCTCGTTCAAAGGACAACCATCGTATCCACCTAGGTAAAATCCATTTTTTGTTTTTGGTTTACCATTTTACGCCTGGAGTCTCGTTCAAAGGACAATCATCGTATCTGTCTGGGTAAAATCCATTATCTATTTTTTATTTGCTATTTTTTTCGGTGTACTGATTTGATTTGCTATTTTACATCTCTCCTTTTTGTGGTTTCCTAACTAACTTCTCTAACTATATATAGAAGTCCCTAACTATATATTGAAGTCCAAAAATATTGCCGTCCAGTAACAAAACAGATTCATCTAAAATTCAGTCATTGAAGGGGCACGCAAATTTTTTATATCGAAACAAGTGAGATACGTTCTTAAATGATGCAAATTTGTTTCCATTTTTCATTCGAGTTTGTTTTATTTCTATCCATTACACTGCATAGATGAGTACACTGTACAAATAATAAACTTTTTACTTTTAATATGAGGAGAATTACAATGGCAGTCCTATAAGTTTGTTATTTCTCCTAAGTCACCTATAAGTTTAAAAGTGACATTCTTAGTCCTAAATGTTTGCTCTATTACATGCGTCAACTCCATTCCGTGAATTTCCGTTAAATAGCCACTGACGTGGACTAAGAGTGTTACTTTATCTTATTTTTACCATTACTCTTCTGATGTGGCACATGATTTGTCTGATTTGAAATTTTCCAACCAAAAAACCATTGGTCTATCGGTTTACAAATGAAAAACCGAACTGAACCATACGATGTCATGTCATACATTTGACTTAAAAGAAACGCCGACTCACATGCCACATCAAAAGATTAACAGTAAAAATAAGAGGAAGTAACATCGTTAGTTCACATCAACGGCTATTTAACAGAGTTTTACGGAATAGACTTAACACGTATAACGGAGCAAACATTTACGGTACGTTTGGTTCGCAGGAATGAAATAGAGAGGGAATAGAATGGAATGGGAAAGGAATCGAGTGAGGAATAAATAAAATGAGGAATAAAATGTTATTACAGGGTTGAAGGGAATAGACAGCCCATGGAGCCCCCACCACACCGACCCACCCATCTCGAGCTATCGCGACCTTGCGAGTCCCCGTGCCATCCCGAGCCACCCCTTCCTCATTCCCCCATTCCTCCACTGTGAGTGAACCTGTCCAACCCTGCCGAGCTACCCAAGCCTCTCAAGTCGGCTGGCGAGCCCTGAGAGTTACCTTTCTCAACTCTTCAATCACCTGAGCCACCCTGACCCTTCCTTTCCTCAGCTCGTCGAGGCTAGCCGAACCAGAAGAGAGAGAAAATTTTCCCCCTTTTCCCAATAGACAGTCTAATGCACCCGAACCGATGGGTCGATTGTCCTAGGGGAGGCGTGGGCTCGAGTGGGTCGAGCGATTTCGAGTGGTTCGACTATGTTCGGGGCGGCTCGCAGTGGATCCGCGAAGGCTTGAGGACGTCGCCCGTAGGCTGACAGTAGCGGAGAAGGGCTGACGGAGGTGGAGGATGACTGACGGCAGCCGCAGACTACAAGAGAGGCAGGAGCTGCGATGGGTCTGGGGCTAGTAGAAGTGGCAAATTTGAATAATTATTGGGGCAATTTGATCATTTTAATCGTATTCCAGACCAGAAATGCTATTCTACCTTGAACTAGAAGGAATAGATATTCCTTGTCTATGAAGGCTAGACTCGGAATAACTATTCCGCTTTGACCTATTCCAGCAAACCAAACTTGGGAATTCCTATTCTGCACAGAATAGGAATTCTCATTCCCCTCAACCAAACATGTAATTAGGACTGAAAATGTTACTTTTAAACTTATAGGACTGACTTAGAAGAAAATGACAAACTTATAGGACTGACTTAGAAGAAAATGACAAACTTATAGGACTACCAATATAATTCTCCCCATAAAAGTAAAAAGTTTATTATTTGTATAGTGAACTCATCAATGCAGTGTAATGGATAGAAATAGAACAAACTTGAACAAAAAATGGAAACAAATTTGCATCAATCAAGAAACGTATCTCACTATGTTTTGATATAAAAAGTTTGTGTGCCTTTCAAGGACTGAATTTTAGATGAATTTGTTTTGCTACTGGACTTCAATACTTCTGGACTTCAATATATAGTTAGGGACTTCTATATATAGTTAGAGAAGTTAGTTAGGAAACCACAGAAAGGAGAGATGTAAAATAGCAAATCAAATTAGTAAACCGAAAAAATAGCAAATCGAAAATGGATTTTATCCAGGCAGATACGATGGTTGTCCTTTGAACGAGACTCCAAGCGGAAAATGGTAAATCAAAAACAGAAAATGGATTTTACCTAGGCAGATACGATGGTTGTCCTTTGAACGAGACTCCAAGCGTAAAATGGTAAATAGCCGCTGACGTGGAATAACGGTGTTACTTCTTCTTATTTTTACAGTTAATCTTCTTATGTCAAATACATGACATGGCATCGTATGGTTTGGTTTAGTTTTTCATTTGTAAACTGGTAGACTAGTGGTTCTTTGGTTGAAAAATTTCAAATCAGACAATTCGTGTGCCACATCATAAAAGTAACGGTAAAAATAAGAGGAAGTAACGCCGTTAGTTCACGTCAATGGCTATTTAATGGAAATTCACCGAATGAACTTGACACATGTAACGGAACAAACATTTAAGACTAAGAATGCCACTTTTAAACTTATATAACTGGCTTAGGAGAAATGACAAACTTATAGGACTGCCATTGTAATTCTCCCCATATTAAAAGTAAAAAGTTTATTATTTGTATAGTGTACTCATCTATGTAGTGTAATGGATAGAAATAGAACAAACTTGAACGAAAAATGGAAACAAATTTGCATCAATCAAGAAACGTATCTCACTTTTTCGATATAAAAAAATTTGTGTGCCCATCAATGATTGAATTTAAGATGAATTTGTTCAGCTACTGGACGTCAATACTTTTGGACTTCAATATATAGTGAGGGACTTCTATATATAGTTAGAGAAGTTAGTTAGGAAACTACAGAAAAGAGAGATCTAAAATAACAAATCAAATCAGTACACTGAAAAAAATAGCAAATCAAAAATAGAAAATGGATTTTACCCGGGCAGATACGATGGTTGTCCTTTGAACGAGACTCTAGGCGTAAAATGGTAGACCAAAAATAGAAAATGGATTTTACCTAGGGAGATATGATGACTGTCCTTTAAATGAAACTCCAGGCGTAAAGTGGTAAATAGCCGCTGACGCGAACTAATGGTGTTACTACCTCTTATTTTTATTGTTAATCTTATTATGTGGCATGCGAGTTGGCATTTCTTTTATGTCAAATATATGACATTGCATCGTATGGTGCAGTTCGATTTTTCATTTGTAAACCAATAGGCCAGTGGTTCTTTGGTTGGAAAATTTCAAATCAGACAATTCATGTGCCACATCAGAAGAGTAATGATAAAAATAAGAGGAAATAACATCATTAGTCCACGTCAGTGGCTATTTAAGGAAAATTCAAGGAATGGACTTGACACATGTAACAGAGCAAATATTTAGGACTGAAAAGACCACTTTTAAACTTATATAACTGACTTAGGAGAAATGACAAAATTATAGGACTGCCATTGTCATTCTCCCTTACTTATTATTATCCTTGGTGTGCATGATCTGTACACTTAAATCTTCCTATAAATCTATAAATTCTGGAATACTTTTAAAGATAAAAAGGTTTTTGGTGGCGTCTGGTTCAGGTGATGTTAGATTATGGGAGAAAATTAGATTACATGAAAAAATTTCATTTTACATGGAATGTGGGTTATAATATGAAATTATTGTATTTGGTAAGTATTTTAGATTAATGGAAAAGTGATTGAAAATATAATATTACAATATTTGATGTGATGTGTGAAGTGGATGTAATTTTACAAAAATATCATTCCTTTAAAACTTCTATTGAATGAAAGAAAAGAGTAGGTTTGGGTTTTAGCAATTTTTGAATATTTCAAAGGTGGGACCCATATGTATCTGGAGAATTCCATTTCTTCACGTTGCAATCTCTTTTCCCCCAAATTTCTAGAGCCTGGGAAAATTTTTGTGGCCTACGAAACACAAATTGCTTCCAATTTTACCATCAAGCAAGGTCCAATTGGATGTAATGTGCCAACTTTTCATAAAAATTGAAGGATTACATCCAAGCAAACAACGCCTTTAAGGAAAAGAACAGTTCATAAACAGTCACTAAGGCCCTTGACAATCTTAGTGCTAGGTGGCAACCTGCACTTTCTCATCAAGACAATTTCCCAAACTCTATATCTTACATGCTGATCTTAAATATAAATAATTTTTTTCAAGATAATGAACAAAATAATTCTAGGAATTCTCCTCAAACTGTTACTACAGCTAGGGTTATTTGCAGCCTAGATGTCAGTTTAACCATTTCCCTATTAAATATTTCATGTAATACACAATGTGTTTGTTCTGTAAAATTTTCTCAACTCTTGACATGTGTAAATTTTTTTACAATTTTTGAGGATTTGCTTTACACTTGCGATGATTTGAACTGTTATTTGTACAACAAATTCTTTATATATTTTACATAGAATATTTACGCGCCATTCCCTTGCTTCTACTACTATTTCTAGTTGATTTGCTTTGAGCTGTAAGCACTAATGGTTATGTGAGTCTTTAAACATATTTTGTGTCTAAACTGGTTGAATCTATGTAATTTGTTTAACGAAACGTGTTAAACCGAGTTGAACTCGTGTAATCCGATAAGACATGATTAAACTTGTTTAATTAAATGTGTTTAAGCGTGTGTATTGAGCATGCTAACCCATTTAACATGTTCATAATAAGAAATTATGGTTAAATACCGGTTATGTATTAAATGTGTTAATCGTGTTGTATGTAAACTTAGATAAACTTGTTAATTAGGTATGTGCATGGATGTACACATTTAAAAACATGTAATTATATGGGTTAAACTTGTCGAGTTCATGTCAACATGTTATTAAACAGTTTCGTGTTTGACAATTTTGACCTGTTTAATAAACAGATTGTGTATGGTTTAGAGTATTCCAGCACGAAATCATTTAAACATTAAAGTATTTTTCTATTTCTTTAAATAAATATAAAAGTACTAATTTAAAATAAATTTAATATATATAAAAATTCTCATGACAACTAAGTATTTCTGTCAAAAGTTTTCTAAAAATTGAAGATTAGTCATTGTACATATTTTTTCGACAATATATGGATGTAACTAAACTAAGCCGAACTTGAGGAACGAGTCTTGACGCGGTGACGCAAGATTCCGCCTCACAACCTAGAGGTTGGAGGTTCGATCCTCACTATGAGAGTTATATATGGCCCTTATATTTCTATCTTTTATCTTCTATTAGACTTATAGGTCTACTTTAACACCAAAAAAACTAAGTCAAGATTGAGCCAAGCAGCTAAAAAGTCAAGTCGAGTGGCTCCTAAGCTGCTAAGCCAAATTTTGGCTTCCAGCAAGATCTGAACCACTCTAAGAAAAGCCATATTCTCAGCCCCTGTCTCTAAAAAAATTCCAAAATATGTTTTTCTTGTTGGCGAAAATATAATAAATAATCTCGAATCTCGATGGTCACAGGTACAAAAGAACTACAAAAACTTCACGACTCACAATCGCACTACGACCTACAAAAAGTAATAGTATAAAATCAAACTACAGAATCGTAAAAATTATTGAATGTCGAGGTCTGTGGCGATCACAATATCCTTAAAACTAATGTGTTCCCCTCTCTGTTGTGCTGAGGAAGCTTGGACGTTAGCCTTTCAGGATACAACGACAGTTGAAGTTGAAGCAATATCAAATTTCGACTCCTTGGCAAACTGAATAAATGCAGGCAACCACCACAAAAACGATGTAGAACAAGAAGAAGATAATGCTATACGAATGCTATGCAGCTTTGTGTGCAGATGTTGCTGTGTGTCTAAAGCCTTAGCTTATGGCCCTAATTATAGTGTAGGTGGGAGTTGCAGGTGTAAATGATACTGAATCGGGAATAGGCAAAGCCCCACAGTTGAAACGAACATTCTGCGTGCCCGCTACCTGCGCACACACGAGTTCAACTAAATCGGCCTCCGATAGTACCCCCTGCGTAAGGGGCGCGAGGTGGGCAGAAGTCATATAACTTTGCGAAGATGTTTACTCCATATAAGAGTATTTTATAAGCACTTCCAACTTCCTTGTCCTCTTTCATGTGGGATAGAACTATTTACATTCTCCACATGGGCAATATGGGTTTCCATATGAGTTTCAATTTAGATTCATTTATTTTAGCTCTATATAACTTGTTTAAACCCAAATATTTTTCCTTCATTTTACGGGACACAATTTCCATTCACATGTCATTTTTCCAACTTTTCTAACCTCCAAATTTGAGAGTTTACAACTTTCATTTTATAAGTTTGATTAAAGTACATTTGTAACCATTGAAAAACTCTTATAAAGTACTTTGAGTTGCACTTAGTTCTTATTCAAAAAGCTTTCAGTTTAAAAAAGAAATGGCCACCTATTTACTATTTTATCCTTGAAAACATATTTTCTAGATTCTCGTGATCAAACCTCCAATTTCGAAAGATCATAACTCTCAAACTGTAAGTCCATTTGAGATAAACTTTATAATTCAGAAGAACCTCATATAATGTACTTTCTAGAGATTATTATTTTTTGGATAAAAGGTTGGTCAAAGCTTGGAATTTATCATAGATTCCAAGTTTGGTTTTTCAAAACGAGTTATTTAATGAATTACGTTCATACTCCACCAACACATTGCAGTTTTAAGAAACAATGCAAATATACTCAAATACCAATATCAGAATGTAAAACTACTGTAAAAAAGAATGTAAAACTCAAAACTCTATATTCAAGTCAAATATAACTAACGAACTAACGCCTGGAATAACGAGACCACCTCGGAACATGTTGATTTACCGAGACTTTCTAGTCATAGGTTGGAATGTGATAACAATTCAAAAAGTGTCCTCATTTCCACAACTCAAACCATTCATAAAATGCTCCTGCTATCTCTTATTCCTCACTTTATGTTGTGTTTGTTTCTTCGCACTCTTGTCTTTTGAGGAGCACCCACAATCCTATATTATAGGAGGGTATGCTCATAAGGCTTCTCCAATCATTGCTTATATGAATACCTCTCCAATGACCACCAAGGACAGTGGTCTAATGGTTTAAAACTCACACTCATGCGATTTGATGAGATCGAGGTTCTAGGCTTGAGTCTCGCTCAAAGCAATATTACTAGAAAAAACCCTTGAACTTGGGACCTGGCGGATATCAACTTCTTAAAATATACTAGATATTTAATGATACTACCTTAACGAGCCCAATATTAGTACTGTTTGTTCAATTTGTATGATATGCTCATGATTGAACACGAAAACTTGAATATTACGTAGGTGGAGTGGTCGGGTCGCCACCACTGTTATCATCCTTTTTAAAAAAGAGTTTTTAAAAAAGAATACCAATAATTCCTTTAGTGAACTTTTTAAGTAAATAATCATAGAGGAGGAGGAGGTAATGCATAGAGAGAAAGCAATCTAGGCGGGACTCCATTCTGCCTATCATGGGTGGACTGTGTTGAACCCAGACTAACCCTATCAATAATTCCTTTAGTAAACTTTTTAAATTTTACTGTCAAAAAGTTAATTATTAATGCACAATAAAACATTAGGGAAGAACTCCTCCCTTAGAGGAAAAAATCTTCATTGAAGCGGTTATATACCACGTGTCGGTAATGATGTGGTATATTCATCCAATCAAAACTTGACATATAATCAATAACTATACATATATAATTATTAAATCCTAAAATTTTCTAAAAAATATAAAAACGCTAGCAATTAGTGTACCATAATTAGACAAATATATAAATGGTAGATTCTTATTGGACGGACATACCATATTAGAATCGCCTAATGGTATGACCGCTCCATTAAAGATTTTTTCCCCTTAAAGAAGTAATAGTAGATATCACAATCTTCATTGGCAAATCACTTGTAAAATTGTTATAACAACTACTTAACAACATAATCACCCAAATCATAGTTTACTATCAATACTATAAAATTCTATTGTTTTTGAGGAAACTCAAGCAATGTACCTTACAAATTGTTGTTGCAACATAAATCATCATAGTTGCTTGTATTGTATTTAGATATAATCGTGTTTTCTATAATTGAGTCAATGCAGATTTTCGACTAAACTATTATATATCATATTTTTGCATCTGAAGCATAAATTTTGTTTGCATCTTCTATTACTATATAGCTCTAGATGGGAAATTTAGTGTCTTTTTACTCTTCCAAAAAATCCTCAATTAAAATTATTTGAAAATTAATGGTATATGGACCCACTGTCATTTCACACTGTCAATTCTCATCCTATAACGTTTGTATATCTATCTATATTATATATGAAAGCACATATTCATTTTGGTATTCTTTTCACTTTCCAAATTATCCATTAACATAAAAATGTAAATTTTATTGACCATTTTCTAATCAAATGGTAAATTTACTAACGTGCAACTACACACTAAGCACTATCTCCATTCTCACTTTCTTTACTCTCTTTTATTTCACTATAATTTTTCTTCATTACCCTTTCTACCCTTTTCACTGTATACAAAATCAACTAAATTTTATCTCTCAATAACCATAATTAAAAATTTTTAAGTTATTGACATGTTTATTTTTCACCGAATTTGTTAAATAATAAAATCCGTGCATCGCACGGGCCGGCTTCCAAACAATTCATAATATGTTACTTTAATAATAGTCTAAGATTAAAAATATCAAATTACAAAAAGAGTATCATTATTTTAAAAAAAATCAAACTACCAGCCTCAATTGAAGCTCAATATTATCAACCGAATTTGAATTAAGGGGAAGCTAAATCCAAAACAATTTGTGGACAGGCTCCACGCACTGACACACATAATCACGTTTGTAAAAACCTTAGCATATTGGATGTATTTGAGAAAAGAGCACAGCTCACATTTTATTTTTAAATTAATAATAAAATAAGTCCATTTATAAATGAGTAAATTGTCTTAAAAAGCATGTTGAATTTCAAAATTTATGACATTATCATGTATATCAATAATAACGGTAGTTATTATGTCCTTGATTTGTGAAAATGTCAATCTACATAGCCTAATTTCATTGTCATTTCGATACATAGGATGCCTTCATGACATTAAAAAATAAAAAATTACAAAAATTTTAAAAATTTTAAA
>JAOYND010087770.1:0-10872 GCA_025802135.1 Lagerstroemia fauriei | reverse complement strand
GCAAATAAGTCCCTTCATTTACTGTGGTTTAAATATTAATCCTCTAAAGATTTTATTAGTTCTTGAGTTTTTTTTTTTTTCGAAATATTACAAGAGTACATTGATGAGGACGATATTGTTCCGACAGAAACAAAAACAAGTGGTGCAAACCATTTTCCGTGGATGACCAGAAGTAGGAGCAGTCGCTCGAGGATAAGTAAGAGTCAAGGTACTTGATAAATATGGACGATATCTTAACCTACAAATTACATGATATCTATATCTTTATTTTTTTCTGAACTTGATATATAGATTTTTTTTTTTTCTCCCTGTTTTTGTCTCCATGCTGATATTTGTGCTGATTGCAACAGGAGGGGAAGAAAAAGTTAAAAGCACTTGAAAGAGCAAAGTCTTTCAAATCTGCAAATCCATATTTTCCAATTGTGATGCAGCCTTATCATATTCATCCATCCAATATATTGGTGAGTAGATAAGTTTCCGTGCCTAAAATACGGTCATGAAAATCAATTGTTAACTTGATTTTGAAAAATATACAACTGTAGATAGAACATTTGACTCCTGTAATCATTCATTTAGTTTTTCCTGAACATAGACGAAATGTTAACTCATTTTGAAATGGACCCTGCTGTTTAACTATGCAGAATGTACCGGGAAGATTCTTACTACCATATATAGGCACAAAGAAGAATGGTGAAGTGAAGCTCTTTGTTTCCAGTGACAAAATATGGACTGTTGGATACAGGGAAGACATGTAACAACCAAAGTGGAGCGTGATTGGAAAGCATTTGTGTTGGACGATCGCTTAGGTTACGGTGATGTTTGTGTCTTCGAATTGGTCAGAACTCTCAGAAGTATTTTATTCAAGATCTCCCTTTTTAGAGCACCTCAAGTTGCAAAGTCCCCCAGCACTTCACAATTCCAAGGTGGAGAAATCACAGAATGTATCTCATTACTTTTTGTTTATTCTGATGAGTAACATCCATATATTAAGCACTTGTCATTAAGGGATTTTTTCTTTTCCCCCATTTAGACTGAAGAATAACTTCTCTGTGAAAATGTACTTTTTAAAATTTTTCTTGTACCATGCATATATCTTGTCAGAAATATTTTCCTGAAAATCATCATTGTGACATAAATCTTTTCTGAAGATGCAAATGGTTATTGCATTGTCTAGTCAGCCATAATTTCCACGTTACTTGCAGATGTGCATAATAGATTAGATTAAAGACCTACTGATGCAACAAATCTGGGGTATAGGAAGTTAGATTATCTAGGACAGAGACCTAGTGAAGCTGCAAGGATATCCAAGTGCAATTCATTTTCAAGATCAGTTTTCTCCATAAACAAGTATTCATTACAAGTGTACTTTTTTATTTTCCTTTTCTCATGTACTGTTCTTTCAAATGGTAGATTCTGGAGGTGGACCTGCTCTCTCCATGCTTGAAGATAGCTCAGGAGCTAAGTCAAAGGATAAGGAGAAGAATGCTTCTTTTGATATGGAACAAGGTATGTCAGGGTCTCATAACTGGATCCTAGTCATGCAATTACATAATAAGCCAACCGCACACAGTAAAAAAGCATATGCAGGTCGTTTAGTGTGAATTTGATGTATTGACTATTCAGTGCAAATCACAGATGTGCATGTTCAGGTCGGGCTTAACTATGCTTGGGCATAGGACCTCAAATTATCAATTTGAACATGGAAGCACACATACCAGTATTGCAGTATCAAGTTGAGAAAAATTTTTCAAAACTGCTTAGTCATGGATAATTTGATTGAGCTTTTGCTTACTTACAGTCTTCTGCTCGTATAGTTTCTTATGCAGAAGGGACACAGATTGTGCTTTCTATCCATTCACAACTCCAGTTTTACTTGGTATGATGCATACACATGGGAACATAACTAAATCTCACACTGTCGTAGTTGAAAAGTAATTAGTTCTGTCTGAGCTTTTGCCTTTTATTGTATATGGATTTTCATATGTGGTACGCATGTACATTAGTTACATAATTTATTGCTCAACAGTTTCTTTGATTCGCAGTCTGCATTAGCCAGAAGATTGCAGGAGGTTTTAAACCACAACCTGCTTGCTTGCTTGCTTGCTTGTTTCCAAGCATCCGTTTTTCCAAGTGGCCGTGACAAAATCTTGCGTCTGTTATGGGATTCTGGTATGTTCGTTCTCTCAATCTCAATCGACCCGGTATTGCTTTGCACTTGCATGAATAGTTATCGGAGTTGCTACTATAAGGAGCAGCTTTAAGATCCAAAAAAAAAAAAAAAAACTTTGTATTATGCGAGAAACTTTGGTGGGTTATTAGTTTGAGTGCTGCATTTCAGATCGCAATCTAAAACTCCTCTTTTAATTTTGTTAATAGTATTTATGGAGTAATTTTGGTATGTCGTTTTTTTTGTTTAGACCATACCATTCGATTTGAAAGGAAGCATCTGCATATGAACCGAAGGGAACAGATTGCGACCCTTCAGGTTGGCAATCGGTCATGGCTGGTCAAGGTGATTATGCAATCGTTGTTGAAGATTGTGTTCAGCAGTGGATTCCGTGCTTTTGTGAAAGGGAACTCTCTGAAAGAGAGGGATTTATGCACTTTTGAGCTCATCCTGGTGAAACAAATTTTGTCCAGAGTTTCTATCCACAGAGCAGATGGAGAGTGAAAGGATTTATAGACCATAAAAGCATCTGTTGCAGTTGATACTTGTTCAGGTTAAACTTATTTCATTGAATCTTTTTAGAAAATTGGTGAATGAAGCATATCGATCAGTTATTCGGTCTCGCTCTGCGTTGTTGTATTGCTGATTTTCCTTAGTATGATATCGAAGAAAACCATGCGTTGAATCCAGATTTCTCTCTCTTTGTTTCCCTTTTTTCCCCCCGTCTCCTAGAAGCAGTGAAATAGAGAAAAATGCCACCTGCCATGGACTTGATCGGAGAAGACCGTTATATGGCAGAATGCCATCGTGATATTGGCAGGGCGTCCTCCTCAGTGGGTTGATGCAGTCCGAGCGTGGATTCAAGCATAGATTCATCATGCTATACAGTATTTCTAAATATCAAGTGAAGCTTAGGAAATATAATTTCATACTAACTATTAGAACTACTAGGAGTTACGTGATTTAAGATCTATCCACATATTTACTATTTTTCATGCAAAAAGAAAGCTCTCGCTGAGCTGAACTATCGAGAAATAAAACAAGCTTTCATCCGTTTCAGGGACCAATTCGAAGCTAAGTAGAAACTAAGGAACTCATTTAGCGTTGAAAACAGTTTGAGGTCCTTGATTGAAAATAGGGAGAAAAATGAAAGTCAGAGCCTCGGGCAGGAGAAGCTAAAGCTGCTCAGGCATGCCGATGCCATTCCGGTGTGTCGGTTGATTTTCCCGCTCAGAAATTTTAGGGCACGAACACTTTCTTCTCCATTTTCTCGTGAGAAGTTCACATCTTCAGCGGCAGAAAGATGATGAAGTAAGCTCTTTAGGAGCTTATTTTCTCCGATCCTCGATGTTTCTGGACAGAATAATTCGTCGGAGACTGTTGTCTTTGCTGTCCCCGTGGCTCCGGGAACAGCCAGAGCTGGAGCTCAAAGTAGGGATTGTTCGGTCTCATGCGATCGCTAAAATCCTCCAACTAGACGCTACGGCTCTCAACGACCTTCTGGGTGATTCCTTGAACTTCATCTTCAAGGAGCTCACTGTCGGGGAGTTCGGTATTCGTTTCTCTAATTGGTCGGTTCATTCTTTAACAATTGAAGTTCGTGATGTTAATGTCGTCTTATCAGTCCGGTGGGTCTCCTTCTCTCCCTGCCTTAGCGCTTTTACACTTTTTAAGTTAAAACTTTAATTCATTAGTCTATTTAGCGAATGTGTGGGGATCACTTGAATTTTTTTTCCCCCTCTTTTGTGGGGCTGCAGAGTATTTAGCGAGATCCTCATTTGCAGTCTATTATGAAGGATCTTCATTCTGTAACTGTTTCATTTCCAATATTTGTTTATAGGGAATTGGAGCCGGGAGGCATCAGGATTATGCTGAAATCAAAGGAGATGGAGTTGAGTGATTTGGATAAGAAGCTCTCGGCAGTGGATTCTGAGGTATCTTGGTTTTATCCTGCTGTATATTTGATCTGAATATGCAGTGACTTGTTAGAAGAAATTATTTTATATCACAAATCAAAAGGCTACATTTATGCTTCAATCTATATAATGTGAATCCTTCTGTATGGTGACAATCACTTTAATGGATTTTTGGGTGCAGCTCTACATGAGGCGCTCAGGAAATTTTCAGCTGCTAAACCTTGAATTAGTGGGATGAAAGCATCCATTTTTAATCTCATATACAGACATTGTCTGCTTCAGATACATGACATTAAGCTGCAACTGCAATTCCCCATGTTTAATGATGGCATGACATGGGTGTCAGTTAGCTTTGCATGGTAACAAACTACTCAGTCAATAGTACTTGAAAAACTAAGCCGTTTGACGACCGGCATAAATTAACTGAAGCAAACACAACTGCAATATTAGCAATGACGTAGAAAAGCAGAGTTTGGTAGAAAGGTGAACATGAGTTTCAGATGCTATCTCAAGCCTTGCAAAATAATTAGTAGTTCAAGTAGAGTTAATCTTAAGATGGAGGTAATAGATTGAAGGGATGCACCCATAGCTCTCAACCTATATGATCTCTGTTAAGGATATGCATACTGACCTTCACAATTTTGGCACCAGGGTCATAAGTAGTCAGTATCTGCATGACACATGATATCATTGACTACTAGAATATAGTGAAAGAGACTATGGTGAATAAAGCAGACATATATAATTCATAGAATGGAGTGGGTATCATCTCAAAATGAAAAAATTATAGAACAGTAAAAAAACCTTCTATAGAGCCTTCATATTTGAAAAAGGTTTCAAATTAAGGTGGACTACTTTAGTTGGAGTCATTACACCAGGAATGTAGAGAACTTCGCTGCCCTAGATATCACCCATGATATCCTAATAAGCATTAACAGTTTGTGAGAGAGAGAGAGAGAGGGAGGGAATGGAGAGGCACATATAATGAATTAAGAAAATGGAAGGTATTGGTGCAACAGCCATTATATAATATATCGAGAGGGTCTGTTGCCATGTCGGACATCATGCCGCCCAACATTATGTAACTACTTTTCGTCTATGTCTATGTAGTCAAAGAAACACTTGTGCATATTTGAATTGCAGAACTACGGTGTTTAGCCACTCAAACAGTTGTGGTGTATGGAAACTGCCAGACTGTACTCATGTGCCGGCCAACTGGTGGGCGATTCGATCTGCAAGTGCATTTCTTTAGCTCTCTGGTTGAACTTCAGCAAATATGCATAGGCTTATACTGTAACAAGATGAAGAGATTTTTTAGGTCATGAATTGAGGCATCTTCTCTCCCGAAACGTGAGGTTCTCTCTACACATTCTATTTGAATTTCCTGCATCATTTCACACTTTTCGACTGCTTGTTCTTTTGGGAGCTTTGAACTGCAGAATCTTATGATGCATTTAGCCTTTGCTTTGAGAAACAACCTATATAGGTCATTAAGTGTACTAATTTTTAAGCTAAGCTTAAAGAATATAGCTGAATGTGTAATAGCTATCTTCTTCCAAAATTGTTCTTATATGTGGTAGGAATGGGTGAAGGAAAGTATAATGTTAGGTTCGAATTTATTTAATTTATTGTCATAATTGTCTCCTAGGAAACGTGTAAATGTCCTCAAGCCTAAGTGGCAATTGTTGATGTGCATTCCAGGTGAATGATTTACTGATGTAGTGGGCATCCCATACTATGTTGTACCAGAAACTATGAACAAATATTACAGACCCGAAGCAGATTTATGGTGCGCTTGTGTTACTCTCTATATATTTTTAACTAGAGTTCTTCTATTTTAGGCCGGTGAGATTTGCATGTTTCATTTTTTTTTCCTTTTTGCCAGAATCTTCCATTGCACAATTAAGAGCTAATTCTTTCAATCTTCTGCATTTGTTTTGTTTTAAGTATTCTATTTGTTCACCTTTTTATTCAAGGTGCTTTTCACTTGCAGAAACTGAGCAAGGAATATTTGAACAGGGGCTACACGGCGATCTTCACTTTACATCAAACCCTCGGCCAAGTATCATAGAAAGTGCAAAAGATTTGGTGAGGAAAATGCGTGCTCGAGATCCCAGAAGATGGTTAATTGCCTTTGAAGTCTTATGTGAGGCTTATCTTTCCATAACATCCACTAGCGTCTATCATAATCATCTTTTCAGTTGTCTCTAATTACATTAGACAACGTGTATTAATATATGGTGCTATTACTACAATGCAGTAGTAGTTTGCACAATTTGCTTTATTTATTCATCATAAGTTTAAAAATGTGATAAAATGTGGAATTCGGCTCCACTGATGCGAATCTTTTCTCCTCTGTGATATGTATGCTGATGCAAACTTTAGTACTTCCAGAGTTTAGTGGGAATATTTAGGATTGGAACATGCTTTTTCTTAAGGTTCTGATCTGCCGAATTTCTTAACAAAATCTAAGCTTACTTCAGTTTTATGTACTGGCTTTTGGAAACAGAAGGAACTAAGAAAAGGTCTTACAACTAAGTGCTTGCTTTTGAAGGACACCTAGGAAGAGAAGTGTACTAATTTAAGTGTATCTTCTGAAATTGCAGCTTAAGCTATAGTCAACATACAATGAAGGCGTGCAGCTGGAAGTTTTGAGGGATTCTCTCCAAATACTTAACTAAAATGCCATAAATCTCCAAGCAAATAATTGTTGATGAATGAGTTCAGTCTAATCAAATCAAACCAAAATAAAACCAATCCGAACTAATGATTGCGATCTGAGTTCTTGAAGTTGCAGAAGTTGCAAATATATACCTATATATATGCATATAGTTTTGATAAGGTGACTACAAGTTAGGGAAAATCGTGGTGTGTTTGTCACATCATGAAATCTTATTGTTCTGCTGCCTTATTCTCAAGGAAGAACCATTTCCGGGATATCATGAGTGAGCGATAATTTGGAGTCCCTTGGGAAGAGAAATCAAAATCAGTGTAAAGATAAATAGCCATAATAATATAAGCGATAGATTTGTTGAATTGTGTGTTATGTTAGTGTCTCTTTTAAGGAACTGAGTCTGTTTCCATTCAAAAGTATAAACTACTAAATGATGCACTAAGTTTTCTTGTAAATATATTATTATTCCTTAATTTAACCTATGTGAGATTCTAATAAGATTTAAGACAACTTAAATTCCTACTACTAGAAAAAAGAGAAGTGCCCGACTCATCACAAAATCGTACTGCTCTCCCGCCTTCCATGGAAGAAACCAATGCTACCAGGATCGTGTGGGACGATGATCTCAAGCCTTCGGGGATGAGAAATTAGGAGCGTAACAAAATCATATGGAAACTCACCAAATTAGAACATCAACCCTATGAATTAAATTAGAGGATCCGCGTCAGAAGCTTGAGGATAAAAGTGGAGATTGAACTAGCGGGATTTTGGAGATGGCAGTCGAAGAAAAAAATTGAAAAATGGGAAACTATTGTGTTAAGTGCTTAAGAGTACTTAAAAGGACACTAATGAAATTATTAATCTTCTCTATTACTATATGGAAAGAGAATATAAGCTAATTTATCTGTTAAACTAAATAGAAGGTAGTCTTGAAAAGGGAAAAGTTTTGTTCTGATCGTTAATCTTTTGAGTCATATTCATATTCGACCTAAAACTTTTTTAAATTAATTATATTATATTGTTCAACATTAGACATTTCTATTAAACTTAATATTAAAAATGGTGAGTTGACATTTTAATAATAATAATAATACATTTTTACTACAAATTATTTTTATAATTATAAAAATTGAGAATCTCTCGATATAAGAGGAGAGGGGTTGGTGGAAGCTCGACTCTTAGATTGTTTAAGGAAAGGTTATCGATATTTTCTGCTACTGTCGGTGACCTTATGGTGGTCGTGGCAGTCGGATTTTAACCTATTTTCTGTTGAGATTTTCCTTTTATTTTTAATTCATAATTAAAATATACTTTTAATATTAAAAAAGCCAAATTATTTTTTAAATTTTAGAAATAATATAAAGGATTTAAAGTTGAACAACACCTGAAAGGATGAATATTAGAATTGACCCAAAAACATTTGGTCTAATATGAACATGGTCTAAAAAATTGAGTACCAAAACCAACTTTTTTCTTTTGAAAAAACAAAAACTTCTTTCCATAGAGACGACTAGATGCCTCATGTTATGTATGAATTACACTATTTAATGAAATTAATGATAAAATGTAAATATTTAGATTATTTGATAAAGTTTTAATTATAATTTCTTTTAAGAGTATCTTCTTTTTTCGGTAAATTAAATATGAAATTAACTAATAATTTAGGAAAAATAAAATTGTTCTATATATAGTCAAACTGAGAAAATAATTGCAAAAAACTTATGTTACATAACACAACGAAAGTGATAAAAGAGAAAGAGCCAATAGTTACATATTAATATATCTACTATCACATCTCTAATTTTTATCTAATAAATTTTAAAATTTGAATTTTATTTGAAAGACTAAAAAACACCAAAACTCACAAACATTTCCATGAACAATATAGAAGAAGATAGATAGACAATATTGTCACACACACTTCCCTTTATCCTGGGAATGGAATAATGAAAAACGAAAATAAATAGTTCGCGTCCAAAATAATCAGAAATTTAATAAGGTAGAAATTAAGAAAAAATATTTTAAAAAATCAAATCCTCCATTTGTACAAAATTTTAACATAAAACTTTTAAAATTATATATTTTAATAATATGTAGATGATAATAAACGTTCTGTTTTTTTTTTTATATGCTATTGAAAGACCGGAAAGTTAAACTCTTCCATCTTTGCATCCAAAACTCCTATTTTCCTGATCCATTTTTGTCCTTCTATTCTTTCTCTTTCTAAAATAAAGATAATGTAACACCCTCTTTTCATTTGTGAATTTTTACCCCATTTGATCTATATCATGTGAACTACAGGAGGTAGTGAACTCTCTTCACATCTCTCTTCTTCTTTCAATGTCTAACTAACTCTTCTCTTCTATCTATTTTTCTCTTTTGTCTATTTTCCTTTTGTTTTTTCCCCTTTAATCAATGATAAAAAATAGTGGAGGAGGAGGGGAAGGTAGCCAAGGTCAAATGGAAACAAGTTTTTTTTTATATCAATGGTATCCAGTATCGTAACAACCGACTAATCCAACGAATGGTATATTATACGGCCTGTGGTCCGCTACTAATCCCCAGATACTGGTCCCCTGGAAGAGTCAAACCCTGAACGTGGCCTGCTGCATGTTAGCAGCTTACCAGCAAGTTCGTCCCTCGTAAGCCAAATGAAAACAAGTTTTCGCCTCATAATAAGGATTCAAATGGAAAATCATACCAACCAAGGAATGGGAACAAGAAATGGAGCTCGAGGAAGAGGAGGAGCGCGAAGATGCTAGGCTTATGGGAAGATAGCATAGATTTTTCCCCTCAGTGAAGATAAGTTAACATATATAATTTACTTGTATTTTTTTATGTTTATATTAAAAACGGAGACAAAGGGAATTTGGGCCCATTTTTCTCATCTTATTGAATATGCATCATCTAAATATATACAAGCTTACGGCGAATATCGAGTAAATCACAGAATATAACTAAAAGATAATTATATGATATAATAATATCATAAAATATATCGGAGAATAGGTCAGGAGATGATGTTTCTTAATACTTCCCCTCACATTGGAGAGTGAGGATTACGAACACCCAGCGTATGAAGAACTAATTGGGAACGATCATGTCCATGAGCCTTAGTGAAAATGTCCACTAGATGCTAGGGAGAGGAAATGTTACTTGTAGAGATGGCCCCTGTCTTGATATGCTCCCGTACAAAATGACAATCAATTACAATATGATTTATGCGATCATGAAATACGAGGATGGTAGTTATATGTAGTGCAACTTGATTATCACTTTATAAGATCATCAGTTCCTATAATGGAATTTGAACGGTCGAAAACAAGTTTCGTAGCCATAAAAACTCGCTTACAGCAACTACGATGGAGCGATACTAGCTTCTACAAATGATCGAGAAACAATTATCTGTTTCTTCGTCTTCCATGAAATGGGGGTTCCTCCAAGTGTAACAAAGTATCTATTGGTAGAATCCCTTGTCATAGGACAAGATGCCTAGTCATAATCATAGTATGCTATCAAATGAAACTATTTCTTGACACGGAGACTACTTGAAATACTGAGAGACTCGTAGAGCCACTTGTTAGTGCCCTTCCCGTGGACAATGCATGAACTGCGAGAGAATATGAACTAATTAAACAGCAAAGCTCTGGTCTTGTAATAGTGAGATAAATAAGTCATCTAACAAATAGACGATATCTGCCGGCGGTCAAATAGAATGGTACTAGAGCTATTTGACAACTTGTGCTGTTATTCCATGGAAAAATGAGAATGCCGTTATCAAAGCATTCCGCATTTTACATACCACATTCTGAGAGAACATACTTTCGTTGGCTAAAAAACAAGCCAGAATCAAGTCGAGTTACTTCAGACCCCAAGAAGTACTTGAGGGAACTCAAATCCTTGATGCGAATACAGTTACCAAGATAGCGCTTGAAGGTGGCATAGTGTTGAGAATTATTACTAGTCAAAAAAATGTCATCATCATAATTAAGTACCGTTAAAAATAAATCACCTCTTAAATGAGCGAATAGAGAGTGATCGACACCTGATTGAATAAAATCAAATGCTCAAAGAGCATCAGCAAATTTGGATAAGAAATTTTTGGGCTTGTCAAA
>JAOYND010087660.1:0-10872 GCA_025802135.1 Lagerstroemia fauriei | reverse complement strand
TTTGCATTTGAGAGATTGTTCAAAGATGGAGAAATATTGTTCCATGTGTGAAGTGTGGCAACATTCAATGACATTTCCGAGCAACTGTATTTGACCACTTAATTTGTGATGAGTTTCTTAAGGGTTATCCAAAATGAACTCTTCATGGAGAGCCAAATAATTTGCTATAGAATTACAAATGTTAGCTTACAATACAAGCTTCTTAGTTTGCATTATTCAAAGTAAAAAAAAAACATAGATCTATTCACTTGATTTCATTTCTTTTTTTCTTTTTTCCGGTTATAGTTAGTTTTATAATTATAAAGAGGAAAACAAACGGACACGAGAAATCCACATAAGAATCAAATACAAGCACTTTTTAGTTACCTAAAGCATAATTACAATGCAGAACTCCTAAAACTTATTTGAGTTGGTCAGGGTTTATTTATTTAGATTTACATGTGCACTTTAGTTTAAACTTTATGCTAGGGATAATATTTAATCAATTTTTTCCAAGAAATTTATTCTCCTCGAATTTATGATGAATAAGGTAAGTCTAAGTACAAAGGACATCTATGAATGACCTTACCAGGAGTTACGCGTATAAGAGAGAATTAAACTTATAATCTTGTGAACTACTCATGAATGTACGCATGTTCTATCTCTCGATTAATATTTAGTTAAATTTTATTATCATCATCACTGCTGTTGTGTTATATTATTATTTATGAACCGAATTATGAGCTGCTACTGAAGAATCATCAAAGCCCCATAAAGTCTGATTTTGGGCTGCTAATTAACAGTGAAATTCCATGTAAAGTCTGCTCACATAGCATCAATAAATTCCTACTTGAATAACATGAAGACTTACGCCATCAGCTGGTATCTTACGACTCAAATCTTTGGCATCGGCATTTTTTTTCAGAGACATATTTGATGCGAACCTCGACGAACAAAGCCGCGAGACCCGGCAACAAGAGGATGGAAGTCAGATTCCGGGATTGCCCAATGGAGGTTTTCAAGGATGCAGAATATTGACCCGTTGATTATAGAGAATCAAGAATCAATATTATGAAAGAGTGGAGAATATTGACATGTTGTTATAATGAACCAAGAGCCAATATTATACGAAAGTTGAGAATCACAAGTTATGTACTTGTAATCCTTACAAAGTTGTTGAAGAACAACAAGAAGAAAAAACTCTCTCAGAGATATAATTTTTGCTAAGCTTCTACTTCTAACCACTAAAAACATTATATAGAACTCAGAAAATGAAAATGACAACCACCCAAGCATGGGAAACAAAGAAAGCACTTTGGTCTTCATGGACAAGCCCTTCAGCCTCCATAGAACACAATTGTCCTCCATCTCTAAGAATTCGTCCAAAATGCAGGTGGCATTAAATAACACACCAATTCAACATGAATGATGTGTTTTTCCAACTAAATACTTGCATTCCAATATGGTATCGGGCTAGGAACATGCTGCATCATATTTGTCCACTCTTTAGCAGGTGATTGAACCACTTTTAAGATGGACTTGTATCATGTTGAACATTCGGCCTTGCTCCGACTGTAACTCCATAGCTTGCCTTTCCAGAATACCAATTGTCAAGTCTCGTACAGCATGTTGAACTTGCTTGATTTTCGATCTCGTGACTGGTTCAGTTGGCACGTGCAAGTCTCCGTCATGCTCCTCTTGATTCGGGAAGTCCCTCTCGCCTTGGGGTTCATCTTCATTGGTTTGGAGTTGATCTGAAATTGTATCAATATCAAAATTTACGCTTTTAATTGAAAGTAAACTCAGTCTCTTGTGGGTTCAGCTAATATTTTATATTGTATCGAAACCAGTTATCATGTGAGATCACATTATGCCAGTTTGAGACCGGAATAAAATACCTAACTTGTGGTCAGTTAACTCGGAGACAGAAGGAAAACTTGTATCGTGGTCACTTGTCCCCCTCGCTCGAGTACAGAAGAAAAGTACTCATCTTGAGGTCAGTTATTGTGGACGAGTATTCAAGGCAAGTATCAAGTGTAAACACGTTATCACGTGATCGGACAATCAATAATTGAAATCTTATTTATAAGAGAACTTGGTATTACCACTTAATAGTTTTTTAATTTTAAGTGAAAATAGGTCTTATCTCTTATGAGACACACTGAAAATTTTTCATAATTGTTTATTTCATTAGAAAAAAGACTCTTGCAAGCCATAAAAATGATCTAAATTAGCACCAGCTTCACTAAGGAACTCCTCTTGGATGTCCATACATAAGGATATAGCATATTATACAGATCACTGGTCGTTTGCTTAGGAATACGCATTGTAAATAAATTTCCTTGCCTCACAATTCCAATTATACCTAATATCACATCTAAACTTTTAAAAATTCCATTCTATAATTTGTATATACTTCAGTTTAAATTTACATGTATTACTAAGGTTCCTATTCCCTTTATATTTGACGATACTCACCATGTGGAGCACAAGTCATACATCTAGTGCATTTATAAGCTATGTGGAATAATATTATTTACTAAAATGGATTGATTGAGGTGGTATGATGCTTTTTTTTTAAGTAAGGTCTCGGGTTCGAGTCTTATGTAATATGCAATATAAGAAATTAAGGGAAAAACAAATATTATATTGCAATAACAATCAATTATAATATCTTAGATAGAATAAATGTAGCACAACACAAACTCAAACAAAAACAATTTCTGAAAACTGATTAAGAAACCGATTTATGCAATAAGAAGTCCTTTAGGTTTTTAATATTCGTGCAAAAACAGTGTTCTTTATTTAAATGGAGATTCAAATATTTTTAATAGATTTTCTTGGATGGTTTTCCCTTGCAATTTGTTTTCCGTGAGATATTCGACGAAATTTCTCTCAAAATTTTCTAAAGAGAGAAATTCTGTCGGCAATATTTCGTGCAAGTTCATTCTTCTGTTGTAGGGTTTTCTGTCCAAGTTCCGTGAACCATTTTTCTCGGAAACCTTTTTTCTTTTCTTTTTCAGGATCTGATAGAGAGAAAATTCAGGGCATTCCTTTGTTATATTAGACATATGTGGAAGGGGTTTTGAGACTAGTTATATCTTTCCTTTCTATTTGATACTTTCCTCAAAGTTGTACATTGTTTTGGCTATTTATCTTGTAATTATCCAGCAAAGTATGGATGAAAAAGTACAACTGAATCATAGTTTTATATGGTATTGGAGCATGTTACCGTGTGGGCTCACACCATATTAGATCCGAGTGCAGAACTTGTGATCCGCAAGCTTGAGACTGAAAGAAAAATACCCGACTTGTGGTTAGATGTTGAACATGAACCTGAATGTGGAACTCATGCGATTAAGTGGAACTCGTGCAATTAAGACAGAGACTGGAAAAAAATGCCTAACTTGTGATAAGTTGTATAGCTCGAGAACGGAAGAGAAAATCCGCTTCATGGTTAGTTGTCCCCGTGCCTGATTACAGACGAAAATTTTACATTATGCAACGCATAATATGTTCATGTACTTTTTTCCGGTCTGAACCACTGGTATCCAGAAGCCTAATAGGCTCTGACTAAGGGGTAAAACTCTCCCAAGGTGAACTCTATCCATTCACAAGACTCGAACCTAATTTTTTATTTAAAGAAAAGATATGCCATACCATTTCAACCATTTCACTTTGGTGTTCATGTGTTTTTCTTAATCCAATTCTTTCATATAATCCTCAACCCATATTATTTTCTTTAATTTCATAAGAAACAAATTTTCATTCCCACATTTTTATGCCACTTTTTAAACAGTTTATTTCCCTTCCTTGGTGCGCCGAGATACCAACACAAGCACATGTAATTGTTTTGCAGACCTATGGTGGCTCACTGAAGTTGACTCTCTCTCCCTCTCTCTCTTTTTGCTGAATGAAATTGACTCTCTTTTTAATGGACATCTTTAATACTTAGCTCTCCAATTAAACATTTTTATTTTCTAAGTATTAAAGATGTCCATTAACATTTTTTTTGAGATAAAGAAAAACCGACCCGGAAATATCGGGTGTGACCTGAAAAATCTGGAGCTTGGAACCGACATAATTATGAAAAATAGAATATTATATTTAATAATTTATCTTGATATTAAATTTTAGCGATAAATTAGTTTTTTTAATAATTTTAACTTGAACTGTAGTTTTATTTATGCTATTAAACTTTTAATACATCAAAAGTTTATATTTAGTATTTCTTACTTATTATAATAAATTTTAGTTTTTATTTTTTAAAATTTAATACAAAAAAATTTACTGGAAAAATTTTTAGTACAATTGTGAGAATTTGGAACAGGAGTCGTAGTCCCGTCCTCTCCTGATTTTTTTATTGAAAAATGAAATTTAAAAGGATAAAAAGCTATACCTTATTTAGAAGGAGAATAAAATGAATATTTTAACTCAAATTAATGGTTCCATTAACGAAGAGGTCATTTTTTTTTACCGAAAGCGTCCAATATGGTAGAGTGGGATAAAGATTAAAAGTTGTTGATCGTTCTATATAAAAAAAGAAAGTTTCCTGTAAAAAGTGAAAAATTCACCTGTGGCACGTGATTATTTGGACCATTTACTCTTAACATTATAGAGAATACGAGAAATAGAAATGAAGAGTGCAGGAGCCCAATAGTTAGAATCAAATTTGGTTCATCTTAATTTTTAATTGATGACTTATACAATGACACTATGCCTCCTTCATGGTATGTTATATTTTTGGGTCATCATGTCATTTCATAGTCGTGTATTTAAGTACACGTGACAAGTGTAAGTCACATTGACATGTGAGTGCGAGTGTTAAGAGCTAATTCTTATATCAACTAGGTTAAAGGTGAACTTAGGTTTATAAGATAATTGAGTACTATCACATATTAATTTAGATTTTTAAGTAAAAATAGATTTACTCTCTCACAGGGATAGGTGAATATGTAGGGATGCTAAGCCTCCTTCATCATATGTTTTATTTTTGGGTCATCATGCCCTCGAGGGACAGCCCGACTAGAAGAGTATTAGGGCGTCCCAGACCTCCCAAGTTCAATTTTCAGTAGGCGCAATGCCAACGGTATTTTCTCGAGGGTGAGGGCTTTGTAGCCCTCGAGTCGGTCAAGTTTGTCTGACTTATCCGACACACGTGATTTGCAAACTATTGCAAGTGTCTCGAGGAGGAAGGTGTCGCAATCCCCCGCTAGTCGGGTCCAAAAGGTGCTCAAATACCTCAGTTATAAAAAAAAAATTGGGTCATCATGCCATGGAATGGTAGGTTAAAAGCATTTCCTAGCCACGCCAGCTGCTTAGTTTTGAAAAATATATGAGATAGTCAAAACTACCAGTCCATGTTTACATGTTTAGTCAATAGTCTCTATCCTTTCCTTGCACAACACATCCTGGAAAAGGATAATCCGTGAGCTAGCAATTCAACCACATCCGGCGAAACAGTATAAGGTACCTTTTTCGCACGGTAAATGATAAAATAAAATAAAATAAAATAAGTCTACGAAAGGCTGCATTACTTAAAAAAATTGATGTCTAGGTTTTAATATAGGAAATGCATAATCAACGGTCGTTAAATGATACAATAAGATGAATAAAATACTCCAAAGCTTTAATCTTTTTTATTTTTTTCGTAGTTTTTTTCGATGTACAGAGGAGACATATAGGCCTACAAATGGTAGAAGGAAGATGAGATATAAAAAGGTACGGGAAGTTTTACGGGTGAGATTGAATTCCGAACCTCTAGGTCATAAGGCAAGAGCAGTACTAACTATACTAAACCCATCTTTCTCTTTTTTGGGAAGTTAGAATGTTAGCTTTAATGCTTGTTCTGCAGCTTGTTTATTATATTGATCTTAAAATCTTATGGCGATATGTAAACAATCAAATGCCTACCTCACCCAAGTCAATAAAGAAAAATTAATATAAGGAACTCGCTTCTACTACTTATTCACTTAATTTTTTTTTTTATATAGATATGAGTCCGCGTCTTATTTAATTCAATGTAAGAGTTTAGCGAAGTGTTAGAGCGCGTAGTGCTTACATCCCGTCGAACTAGAGAATGAATCGGTTAGCAAATCTTAATATAGAACAATAAACACGTCACATAGTCAATTATGTCCAGTTGAAAATCGAACAAATATGATTTTTTGGTCAGTTGTTGATGCTAAGTGTTCGGGGACTTGACATGTGTGTATTATATTTTTTTAATCAACAAGTGATTTGATGAGATCGATATGCTAGATAAGGGTTCTCTTATGAGCAAAATTAGTAGAATGACCCCCTGAACTTAAATATTAACGGATACCAACTTCTTAAACTATACTAGACCTTTAGTGGTGTTACGTTAACGAGACCAATATTCATACCGGTTATTCAGTTTTTCTTATACGCTCGCGATCGAGAAGGAAAGTCCACAACATTATGTAGTAGAGGTGGTTGGTTCGCCACTATTTCTACTCTCCTATTTTGCTAATCATTATGTGTATTACATTGTTACATAACAGCGTGTTTTGGGAGTCAATTATATTCCTATATCTCCCCTTCCCTTTCTTGTTCTAAATCTATAGACCTTTTTTATACTTTAAAAATAAAAAAAAAACAGATAACTACTTTTCCTCAGACAAAAAGAACTAATGCACGACCCAATTTTTTTAATTTGAACCACTGATATTCAAAAATTAAATGG
The DNA here is from genome assembly GCA_025802135.1 of Lagerstroemia fauriei. Classification (NCBI taxonomy): domain Eukaryota; kingdom Viridiplantae; phylum Streptophyta; class Magnoliopsida; order Myrtales; family Lythraceae; genus Lagerstroemia; species Lagerstroemia fauriei. The sequence goes on along the minus strand of JAOYND010087660.1, from coordinate 4,187 downwards.
GCCATGACTAATCTAAGTCGAGCTGGGGGACCCACTATGGGATAAAGTTCTATCAAGGTAAATTCTCTCCATTCACAATACTGGAATCCGAGATCTTGTTTAAGGGAAAGATGCGCCTACAATGCATAACCAAATTTAGTCTCCTGGGTATTCTACTTTCCCACTATTTAGAGAATATGCACGTGCCCAAAAGAGGAAATAACTACAAGAGTATAATGAATGGATGAGAACTCATCTTAGAATTCTTAATCTTCCAGTATAGCTAGGTTTGTGTAGCATATAGGATATTATATATTTTTTTATTTGCACCATATATTATCCTTATCCACAAATTCATATAGGATATTATATATTTTTTTATTTGCACCATATATTATCCTTATCCACAAATTCAATATATACCTTGACTAATTCAAGTTTAAATTTGGTCGATTCCTCAAAGGATAAATTCTTTCAATTATTAATTTTTTATTCACAATACTCGAATATGAAATTTTATTTAAAGGAAAAATGTGTTGAACTATTTTAACTAGCCTGTATTTTTATTTGGAACATAATGAAGTACAATTTACCATCTCTATTTGGAGGAAGTCTTCTACGTAAAAGGTATCATCACGTGACAATGCCTACGTGATGATATCGACCAATTAAATCATGTAACTAGTTATTCTGTCCACTGTCACTTACTCTCTCTTATATCACACATATATTTTGCATTTTTATTATATAAAATTGAGCAATTTTTTTCATAAATTTAGTACCTATTTTTCATGTTTAATTTACCAAAAGAATCACATAGTTGAAGCATTATTTTATTTAATCATTTATATGTTCATTTCTTCACCATTTTTTTAAATAACAGAATTTATATGTAGCATGTAGTATAATTCATTAGAGGTTTTCTAAATATAAAGACAGGCAATAATAGTGACTACCCATCTACCCAATGTACACCATGTTCAAACTTTTGCATTCACTAGCGAACATCTCAAATGAAATGAACAATTAGTACTCAACACGGATCGTGTAAGCATAACATTGCAAAAGGAATAGTATAGTTTAAGAAATCAATGCATCCAAGACCAAGACTTAAATAGCACAATTTTTGGTAGATGTTTTTGACAGATGACAAGTACAAGAAGAATTTGAACATATGACCCCAGACTCACCAAATCATATAGTATAGTCCATTTAGCAAAAAAGTCATATAGTATATTCCATTAAGTCGGTGCTTCCAAGACCCAGGCCAAAAAGCGTAATTTCAAAGAGATTTTTTTGTCAGTACAAGAAGATGTTCGAACTTGGAAAATATTAGACTCGCCATATTATATATGAATAAATTTTTGAACCATCAAACCACCACCATTGGTGGTAATATATTGGTGGTCTGAACTTATTGTACTTGCGAAAGTTTGCTTATATGAGAAAGTGGACTGGTTGCAGTTGTACCGCCATTAAATTAAGACCTGATATAGACCTACATATAATTACCTGACCCATTGGCACCCGACTTGACTCCCCGCAGCGGGATAGGCGAGATGACTAAACAAATCCAAAGGCTACACATCCACCATTGACCTTCAGAGGTCACACAGTGGGCATCTACTTCCGAGTGTCACCAGTAATGCCGATACCTTAGCCGACTTCCTCACCATGGGGTGAGCAAGTTGACTTAGCACCTCCATGAATGGCACGTCGGGCGTCCATCCTCCGTACGACCAACAATCATTTATTCGTACCAATGATCCTATAAAAAGCCTTGAGAGGTGCCAGGTAAAAAAGTAGAACGCATGCTCCACTCTCAGATTCCGCACTTTTTCCTTTCATACTCCTATTATTCCTCTCTCACTTAAGTATCGGAGGGCCATTCTGGGGAACCACCCCAGGACTTGATTTCTTGTAGGTCACAGGGAGCACACATAGGAGTGGTTCGCTCCGAGCAGTAAGAAGTCTGCCCCGAGCAGCAAGAAGTTCACCCTGTAGGCTATTTGAGACACCCGAAGGACATATCATTCTGGTGCTCTAGTTGAGAGCGATTGAAGGCCACATGTCCTCCTAATGGGGATGGAGCAGTTGACCCTCTAACTTCGCAACAACTAATCCCCGCCTTTCCCAGCACCTTGTCCCAAACACCGCCCTCGAGTGGTTGATGTAAATGCTGGAAATGATACTATACCTATAGGGCTCAAACTTGCCCTCCAACACCCGACTAATCCAATTGTGTGGAAAATTCCCTGGTTCAACAACGAAAAGCCAAGCCCACTTCCACTCCTTAACATATTACAATTTTCAGCCATGTTGGTAGATATTCCACTTTTGGCGGCCTGAAATAGATATTATATTAAGGGCTAGTGACGAATCAGATCCATCCAGCTAAGAAAAAGGATCAATCAGATCCAGTTATAGTTAATTGAACTATCCATATATCCTTCTCCGCTTTCTGCATTTAAACGTCACCGTATGTGTGCACGTTGAGAATAATAATGCCTGACTCTAAGCCACAGTCAACGCAAGTAGCATCTCAACTTTGAACGGAGGCTCCACCCCCTCAAGAACCATCCCCTATATAAACCCATCTGGCCGCTGAACAGAAGCATTCCCTCCGTCGAGAGAGCAATTCCTTTCGTCTAATTAATCAGCGGAGCGAAATCTGTTATTCCTTGCGTTCGGGCAGGATGAGGAGGGCACTTGTAACCCCTGCGTCGTATCTCGTCTTCTTGCTTCTGTTGTGTTCCAAGAGCAGTCGTGGCTCGAGCATAGGCAGGAGCCGGTTCCCTTCGTCGTTCTTGTTCGGAACTGCTACATCGGCCTACCAGGTAATTCATCGGAGGCTTATGTACTAGTATGTCTGTGTAAGAGTTGCTCAAACTGAGATCTAAGACCGGGAAGCTCACGATTGGCGATGTTTGACAAAACTGAAGTGTTAAAAAAAAAACTGGAAAATGGGAAAGTGTGAAGTGAAAGCAGTCGAGATTATTCATTTATCAGATAACCTGGTAGTTAAAAAAGAGGGTTTAATATAATTTATACTGCTCTCATTCTAAATTTTAGAAATTCTGAGTTTGATCTCACTAATGGAAAATCTAGTACTCATTTTATCCCCTTTCTCATCACCGTCAGCCTATATCTCTTCTATACACTAAAAAATAATCTAATTATTCTTTTTTTCTTAAATAAGTTATTTAGTTTGGGTATTATATATTAAAAAAATTTATAATTAGTGAGATTTCTCTCTTAATTAGTAGACTTGTCACGCTCAAATTCGAATTATTCAAAGGTTTATTTGATTTGTAGATGAAAATATATAAAAAAAAAAAGACAAAGAAAGGTTGTCATTTTGTCCTTTGTTTTTGTGGCCTAGATTATTTCATTGGACTACCTACTAAAAATATCTCTATCAACTTCAAACGTGAGTTCTTAATTATTAGGTTAGTTTTGACTGAAATAAATTATTGGCATAATTATATCAAATAATCGTGTCGGGTAAATACTAACTAAGTAGCGAAAGACTCTTGACTCATAAATACTATCACCGAAAAAAAATCATCGAGCAATTTTTTCCATCTTCTCTATGGTCGGGTTCAATATGAGCACCAGCCGGTATTCGGAATATGCTAATCATTGTTTAAATTTTGCGATCTAGTCAGTTCTGATTACCGCATAACTCGTACGATCCAGCTAGCTCCTGTCCGCAGTATCTCCACTATTATAATTAGATATGAACACCGATCTCTTCTAATTAAGCCCGCAATCCCAATGAATGTTGTTAATGGATTTGGTAATTTCGTCAGATAGAAGGGGCCTATTTGTCAGGAAATAAAAGCCTCAGCAATTGGGATGTCTTCACTCACATGCCAGGTGAGTTGTTTCCTCTCTATTTCCTTCCCTCCATTATCTCTATTCCTTCTCTCCAATATTTACAATTTTGACCCCACTTTTAATTCAATTATGATAAGTGAAGCTTTTCCTTATTGTCGGTTTTTTCCACTATTGAGCTAACGGTCTTCTTTTTAATGTAATCCTTTTTTTCTAGCCGGACTTCTTTTTATTAATCTAAATCAGTAATTCTACCTTCAAACAAGATTTCAGTTTTAAATATTATATATAAAAAAAGAGTGAATTAACAATTTGGTCCTCGAGAGATGAGTTTGTCGTCACTTGGGTCCCTGAGAGATTTTTTGCCTCAT
>JAOYND010087557.1:0-10873 GCA_025802135.1 Lagerstroemia fauriei | reverse complement strand
TAATTAAAATTTATTATTTTGTGACACCATATCAATACTGTTACGTGATATATCTGTAAAAAAATAATCCTTTCTCATAGTGTTTTGCATTGAGTTGAGGTACGGTGCCATCAAAGTACTGTAAAGAGCTCTGTAATTGCAAATCAATAATATAGATAGAGATGGTTTAGTACAGTTGGTACGGCTCTCGCCCTGTGAACTAGAGAACTAGAGGTCCTGGGTTCAATCTCACCCGTGAGACTTTTTATCTCATTCATTCTACCTTTCTAGATTTATGTGTCTCTTATATACACCCAAAAAAATAATATATAATTTTTTTAATTATGCATTGCCTTGCATTTTAAAAAAAAGAAATATGCTAATGATATTCCTATTTTGGCTATTCAATTAGCTGGCAGAAATTACCATAGGAGTTTGTTTCCATTTCTATTTGTTTCTATTCATATCACATATTAGTCACATTCCTTGTACAGAGATCATTTTTGCCTCTATAACTATATTAAAAAATTATTAATGAAAACCAAAGTGAATTGGTTGAGGTTATAAGTCACCTCTTCCCCTCAAGCAATATCTCAGGTTTGAGTATTATGAATGAAGAAAATTTATTTTGATGGAGCTTTATTCCCTAGTGGACCTTCCCGGCTCGAACTGGATTAGTTAGGGCCTCTTGCGATTTCTAGATACCAGTAATTCAGACAAAAAAAAATATTAATGAAAGGAATATCTTCCTCTATTCTTTCAGATTTTTCTTTTCCAGGAAATAATCGGTACAAGCCCATCCAAGCTCATAGAAGTCGTTCGTGATGACTCCGCACCTCGTAGCTTGAGCTCAGACACAATGGCCCCTTCCGGTAAGAGAAATTCTTAAGTGAGTCAAGTCAAGCTCGTGAATGACATGGGTGAAATTGGCGAATGAATACTTGACATTTGAGTAAATATTTCAAATCGTGTTTAGAGAATGAATATTATCAATGGATAAAAAGGGTGACGTGACATTTTACAATAGCGTATTAAACATTCATTCGGTTTTCATCTTTCTGTCTCATGAACCCTGGCAGTTGTTGGCATGTTAGCAGATCGGTGCCATGGAAAAGTAGCATGTGTTGCAAAAGACAATCCTGGGATTCTCAAGCTTGGAGGTGATAGGTCTTTGGGGTGAACACTTGGAATCCCTGGTTTGAGTCGGAGGTGACCTGACTCAATCCCCAAACGGACGAGGAAAGGAGGCTGGCTCGAGGACTAAATGTAGTGAAGGGTGTGCAGGGTCGAAGCTGAAGGCGGGTGCAAGTTTCGGGTGGCACGACTCACCACTGAGTCAAGGGTAGAAACGAGGATGGGCAGCGCATGCTGGCGTCGAGAGGTGGGCGAAGAAAACGATGTGATACTCGGTTGTCTCGGAGACTATCAGAACACTCCAAGGGGAGTCGAGTCGGTTTTGAGTTGGATGTACAGGGTCGGGGTTCTTGCAGACGACTTCAGGTGAGTTGATTTAGTTCAGTGAGGGACTTGGTGATTGCCTTGGCTTATTATATTAAAGCCTCGCCAGGCCAAGGTTATTAAGCCTGATGGGTTATGCTAACTCTCCATGACCACTGACTCGATAGAGATCTCCGACCTCGAGTTCTTCTCGAGGAGTGTTCTGTTCCAAGAAGAGATGGAGAAACGCTCGACCTCGCTTCCACTGAGAAACTTAAAGGGCATTCAATTTTGAGCGGCGATGGAGACGATAAAACTTCAGTGCTGCTCGTCGGGATGTGCATAACCTTCTGTTTGGTCCGGTCAGATGGGAAATGGAAGAGGAAAAGCGGCCAGTGCAGGAGTCTTTCCGTGTCCCTTTCAAATTACAGGGATGAGACCAAATCCGAGCATCTGAGACTTCCGGCCGTCGATGTTTCAGTGACATAAGAGTGTGTGTCACCAACTTTTGTCAGCATCCTCCCAAGAAAATGCTTCTGCCATGCGACAGTCCATGAAGTCTGTGGTCCCAATAAGATATCACATCATAGTATCTTTTTTCGGTGCCTAAAAAGTCTGCCCAATCCTTTTGCGCCAGAAACATAACTGAAAACAGAGTATTGGACATGGCTCAGCTCGAGATCAGCCATGCTCAGCTTGAACAGAATGAAATGATCACTCAGAAACACAATCGCCATATGAGATGCAACTGCTTGGCATCTGATCTGATTCGATTCTCTTCCCAATGGCCAATATCTCGTATCAGGTGCAGCACCAAACACAATGAACAGATACCCGGAGTCCGGAGGACAAAAAACACCGCAGTCAATAATAAACACTACAACTTCTTTCGTCATTTCTGATGAGCTGGTGTTAATCAAGTGGAAATCAGCCCCGAATTTGAATTTCAACGTAACTCGAAAAGGAAACCGGCAGGGATGCCATTTCTATGCACAAGAGTTTCAATCTTTTAACTCTCAAAAACCCCGTTTTACAGGATATCCTTAATCTGATACATGTCATGTAAATTACATTCGACGAAGCAGCTTACGGAAATGTAATGGAACTATAGTACAACATGTTTCTTGCTATGCTGAGGTCGATTGTACTGAGTTATGAAGATGCAGCAGATCTCAGTGAGTACAACATGTTTTCCAGTAATAACTTCCCGGTTCAAAATTTATTTCCTTTTGCAGTGCTGGAGCTCCCGGATCAGTGATTCGGCATCAGCATAGGACGATCCTCCTTTTTCGATTGCTTTTCGGGCCTTCTCCCTGAGCTCTCTGGCCCTCCTCCTCATCGCTGCTGCCTCCTCACCACCTCCCATCAGCCTCCTCACAGCCGCTTCCACCTTCTCCCTCCCCACCGGTTCCCTCAGTTCATTGATCCATGACGACCACTCGATACTCCCGGATTTAACCCCAATCCCCAAAATATCAGTGATCAGCTTCTCGTTGAAAAATTGCTCTGCAGAGATAGGAAAAGTGACCATGGGAAGGCCCGAGCTCACCCCTTCTAGGGTCGAGTTCCATCCACAGTGGGTCATAAATCCCCCAACAGAAGGGTGCTCTAAGATCAACAGCTGTGGCGCCCATCCCCTGATGATCAAACCCCGTTTCGATTCTCTCATCCTCTCCTCAAATCCATCGGGAAGCCAATCACTATCTTGGGATTTCTCACCATTTCCTTCGGAGCCGGAGATTTTCCCAATTACCCAGATGAAGTTTTGGCTCGATGCCTCGAGCCCGTGGGCCAATTCTAGGAGCTGTCTCGGGGCCAACCTTGCCAAACTTCCGAAACTTACGTAAATAACTGAATCGGGCTCCTTCGAATTGAGCCAGTTCATGCAGGTTTGCTCGTCAACGGAGGATTCCTGTCCCCTCACAGACTTATCCTCAATGTTCCGATTGCACAGTGAAACCGGTCCTACAAGCCAAGCCCTGTTTCCAAGTTCATTCCTGAAAAGGTCAGCATATTGTGGCTCCAAGTCATAGAAGCTATTCACCACAACACCGAAATGGTTCTTATCAGGTCCTCCCATTCTGCCGCCTGGAGGTCGATTTCCACCACCAGGAGGGGCTTTGTGGAAGTTCGGGAGCTGAGACCTGGTCATTTCGAACTTATGAGGAAGCCCTGGAATCACAAAGGGCTCGAATTCAGAATCCAATCCCTCGTGAGACTTGTGGGTCCTCATCATCTCCTGAGCACACCGCGAGAAGCAACCATTACCATTGAACACGATCCTTGGCACGCCTGTCGCATCGATCACCTACCGGAAAATCAACCCTTTGTCAAATGTAATAATTTGAAAGATGAACTTCTGCAGCAAAGCTTGATGATTGCTAGCTCATGCAATTTCTTCCAACTTTTGCAACAGCTTAACTGATACATTTATCCTGTTAAAACTCATCTACTCATTACTTACGCCGCCAAAACCAACTCAGAAGAGAGATGATCAACATTTATGTTTCTCTGGGGTCTAAGGATAAACGTCAACAGATGCTGGTACAAGGTAGATTATTCCTAAGATTTTGCAAATTTCTTTTTCCTTTTTTCAGATGCCAAGTTTGAGTTTGAGCTCCGATTGTTTAATATTGCAAAGTTTCCGACTTGCTTCTGAAAGTTTCTTCCCTATCATGATTCACCACCCTCTTTCAGTCGCTTCGGAAAGCGAGCTGCAATGAAGTGCTCAAAATTTTGAACATTGTCAACCTGGGTCACAGACAGGTTCCGAAATTCTGGTTCTTGTGGGGCAAATGGAGGGGAAATTCTCCCTCGGAAGCAGCATTTACCTCGGCGGACCAGCGGTGGAACATGTCGACGACGATGCAGTCGGGTTTCCTCTCAATCAGGAGCTCCCTGAGCGGCTCCTGGAGGGCTGACGTGTCCGTGAAGGGGGCAGCAGACATGTCGGCGTCAGGGGACGCGGCATTTTCTGGCAACCGGAGAGTGTGCACCTTGATGGGGCGGCCGGATCTCTGGTCGCAGGCGATGGAGTTCTGGAAGGCGAGGGCGGACGAAGGGGTGGCCAGGATGGTGGAGGAGGCACCATGGGCAGCGAAGACGCGGGCGATGTCGATCATGGGGATCTGGTGGCCTCCCCCGACAAATGGGAAGAAGAACATCTCCAACGCCGGTGGCGGAACTGAGCCCGACCCCATCATCGACAGATAGAGAGAGAGGGGGAGAGAGAGAGAGAGAGAGAGAAGAGAGGTAAGAGGGAAGACAAGTGTTTGAAGAAGAAGGTTGAGGAGAAGGCGTATTTATACACTATCGGGTGCTTGGACTGTCCGACACGATGGAGTGATTTGTCTTTTCATGAAATAATACAATTTGTTCGCAATTGAAAGCGCATATTTAAAATATAATTTTATTTCGATATTGAAGAAAAACGTTTTATTTGAAATGATTTTTTCACAAAAAGAAAATTGAAAGAGCATTTTTTATCTTAATTGATTCAGCAAGAATAAATTATTTTTGGAAAAGGTAATTTTTTTTTAAATATTCTGTGATTTTGTTCAAGGGAATAAATCGACTGAGCGTAGTTCACATTTATGTCTTGTTCATGGAATAGGATTCGATTTTTCGGCTGTCCCCTTCCGTGCTTCTCACTATCGGTGAACAGCATGCGTGCGCCGGCCAACTTGCTCACATCCAGTGGTAGTTAGCAAAAGGGAACCTTTCCTTAGACTCGATCGAGGGTGTGATCGCATCCCGATATGAAATTCCTGATCGAATTCAATAGCATGGCAATTGGCATGGCTACGTTGGTTGCCAAGGTCGAAATCGAAACCGGGACATGCCGTATGTACGAGGTTACTCACGCCTACAAACCTCGGTGTCTCAAAGGTCAAGCCCTAAGCTTATTTAACTCAGACCCACCTCTCAGAGGTGAGAAATTCTCAGGTGCAGCAGTTACACGGTTGACGTGGTATTTCTAGTAAGAGGAAAGTATTAGTACTTTGTCAAATTATAGAAGACAGATGACGGTCTCTGATCAAGCGGGCTTTTATGATATCACAAATTACTAGTACTTTTCCACAGGGAGGAATACCATGTTAGTGATACCACGTGACATAACAGCCTCGGATGAGGCTTTCTCCTCGAAGGTCACGCTCAAACGAATGAGACCCGAGTTTGGAGGGAATACAAGACGTGCCGTATTCCCCAGTAAGATAAAGCATTCCTCTAGAAATGGCACGCTATCTCTCACGAAAATTAAATTCGGAACTTCTTAATCCCGGTTTGAGCAAAGTATCAACTGTACCAAGTCCCCCTTTTTCAATAACATGTTAAATCTTCGAGATCGGTTTGATGACGATACCGACCGGTGTCTGAAATTCGGATGTCAATGCCAATCACGTGCAGGCACGTGCATAGTTTTGCTAGATCAGAATCATTGCCATTCCCTTCACGAGATAAGGTCAGACACAAAAAAATAATAATGGAGGAATTGCTGAGACAGTTGCTGACGACAACTTCATACATTATTTAATTTTGAGATAGAGACATCGGGAGTCCTATATATTTGTCAATTCTTGCAAGTGAGTCCTAAATGTTTCAAAGTGTTAAATCAAGCCGATGTTGTTCACGTTATTACATCGAGTCCTTTACGTCACCTACTGTTACTTTATACTGACGTGACGCTGACGTGACACTAATACACGTCAGTTTAAAGTAACGGTAGGTGACGGAAAGGACTCGACGTTGTAACGCGGACAACATATAGGACTTGATTTAACACTTTGAAATATTTATGACTCACTTGCAAGAATCGATAAATATATAGGACTTCCGGTGTCATTATTTCGTTTAATTTGGGTAAGGTTACTTTGGCAAGTGACTAGTTTCTTACACACAACGTGGATGCACGAGTCACAGTGATCCCGCCATCGACCCAAAACGACCGAACTTCATTCCCGTACAGGAACTCAGATGATTCGCAGAGAACTGAATCTCGTGTCTTGCAAACAATTCGTCGACCTAAAGAACAGATCGTAGGGATTGCACGTCATTGACAGAACTGTTTTTGCTTGGAGGATGAGGATGAGGACAAGAATATGAATCCCATGAGCAGCCCATCTTTCCGGCGAGGGAGATTTTCCAGGACACTTCGGGCCGCAATATATTTAGGGACAGATCTTCAGAAAAAGCGTTCACATGTCGGATTGGACTTTCGGAGACGGCAGAGTTGGCAGTGAAGATTGCAAACATGTGCAGTGTGAACGAGCTCGGATCAGCTGACTGGTGCGAATACGTCACCTTGAAATGGACTCAAAACGCAATAAACCTACCTCGGCCGACAAGATTTTGAGTTCGAATCTCGTAAATGAAGAAAATTTATAGTCGGAAGAGCTTAATCATTCTGTGAATAGACCGAACCCGAACGTGTATTAGTAAAGGAACATCGATTCTCCGATGCTGTGTGTTGCAGACCTTAAACAAACGCCATGTTTTTCCAAGGTTGACATTTCCTGGGCACTGTGAGGAAAATTGTGTCTGTGATCAAAGAAAGAAATCGACCAATCTTAGGGACTAAGATTTCTCAATCGTGTTAAGGTTTTTCAATCGGGATGATTGCAGCAACGCCTGTTTCACGTTGAACTTTTCGGATCGAGATGATCGAAGGCGTACTTCATCTTCACAACTGTAGCCAAGCATGAAAACGATCCAAAGATCAATCCGCTGTGGTTCATTGGGCAGGGAGTGTAGGCTGAGCCTCGGACAATGCTAACATTGGCTGTGGCTCTCATCTATAGGGTCAGCGTGGTCAAGTTTGCCCTCTTCATTGTCTAGCATGTCACCTGAGCATCACCGATGATAAGAACGAGCATGAAACCGAATGCATTCAAAGAGGAAACACATTACAACCTCGTCGTGAATAATCGACATCTCAGGTTACATTTCATATGGCATCTGCTGGAATTCCTAGTGGCAATACAAAATTTTGGCACATATAGATCCACTTGAATCCTAATATGACTCCTCATGGAAAAATGACGGGCAAGAATCTCGCCGGAAAAGCTTCACGTCGGGGACAAAATAATCGGCAAGGTCCTATACATACTTCCACCTGCATAATAAGAATCATGAAGAGTGCTGTCGTTCCATGGCTCGTTTTATCTGCAGCGCGGCGCTGACCACATTCCCCCTGGTGATGAGTCCAATCTGTGATGGAGGAATACAAACATGCCAACTCAGAAAATAGAGGCCAGTGACTAGCAATGGAAAGGATACAAGGAGGATTAGGAAAAGGATGTACCAGTTTTCCGTTACTATCTACCACAGGCAGTCGACGGAATTTTGTCTCCAGCAACAACCTGATTGCAGGAGTAGAGGTTAATCGAGCTGACACCGAGCTCAAGGAGAAATTTGAAGGATCTCCAAATGAGAAGTTTCCATCATTAAAGAGAGAGATCGAATGTAATTCTGAGAAGGGTTTCAAATAAGATTGGTACCGTGCAGCATCTTCGATGTTTGTGGTCTCACGAACAACAAGAGGCGCAGGCGTCATCAGATCACCGACCACTTTGCCGTGCGTCTTACTCAGGAGCCTCTGTATCCTATTAAATGCCTGCAAAAAGAAATGGTATATGCAAAGGAAAATTAGTGAACTAATCTGTCCATAGAAAGGTTAGAAAGAAGAGGACGAGGCATTCATTCTTCACTTCAATAAAAATATGTGCAAGCCTTGATTCTGGTGATCTCAAGGTTGTCAGAAGTATAAAGCGCACTCAAGGCGCAAAGGATCCCATACCGCCTGAGGCGCAAAGCGCAAAAGAAGCACTCGCTTCAATATAGCAAGGCGCATCTTATAAGAGGGCATTATATCTACTACTCCCATTCAATAAATTAGCAATTCAAAACTAAAAGTTCATAATCCATAAAACAAACTAGCTATTAAAGGAGGAATATAACAAAATGAGTTCATAATCCATCAAACAAACTAGCAATTCAAAATAACAAAGGAGAGCAAAGTTATAAAACAAATGAAATTTGTAGGAAGGCTGAAGAACAAAGTCCTAATTGCCTTTTTTAATTGTTTTATTTCTTTGTTACAAGTAATAAGTGGGTGGGCTCAACTTTGGCCAATCCACTAACAAATAATTCAGCCCAAATGGATGAATTTCACTAAAGCGCAGAAGCGAGTGCTTCGCGCCTAGAAGAAAAGCGCATTTTAGGCAGCGCCTTCAGCGCGCTTCGCGCCTAGAAGAAAAGCGCATTTTAGGCGCGCTTCACTGAAGGCGCTGCGCTTCGGCTTGGCTGAGGCGACGGGTGCTTCTGTCGCTTCGCTTCAGGCACTTAAGCGACGAAGCGCTTGCTTTTGACTACACATCTAGTTGGAAAACTTAGTGGGTAGTCGATTTTAGTTCTATATTTTCACTGCTATCAACCACATGTTTGCCTAGTATGATGGCCTAATTCGGAACTTACGCATATTCCACCAAACAATTTCTTTTTTGAGACACTCAACCTGGTATTTAAAAACCCAATTGGCCTTGATTAAACCATGGATTGAGCCTGGCCGGCCCACTAAGAGTTAAAAGCTCTCTAACTATAAATCTTCTCCACTCACAAAACTAAAAAATGAGACCCTGCTTGAGAGGAAAAGTCACCGAACCGCCACAACCAACCCCGATCATACCATTTCTCATATCATAGAGAATAGTCAAAGCAACTTCCAACTGAAGTTGAGTGATTCTATTAGTGAAGAACTAAACCCTCAATTAAACTACTCCATCATTGGGTAGTAAGAAAGTAAGCTGTCAGATGATTTTTCAACACATAATATGAATCATTAACAATATAAATATAAAGATGTCATGCATACAAGGACCAATTTACATACCTTCCATGAGCTATCAACATCAGGAAATATGTCTGCATCACCGTGACCACCACCTGCACCGTCGAAAGAACAGACTGAATTTTTTGTGCCATATATAGTAAGTAAGGAGTGGCAAGCGCACTTGTTCAAAATGCAGAGAATAGAGCAACACGAGTCAGGTAAGACCTCACCGAATTTCAGCTAGAAACAAATATAAGAAAGTAAAATTACATCTTGAGGTCTTCCTATGTGGAAAAAGGAGCCTGGTGCTTCTTCCTTAGCAGAATTATTATTGCTCTAGGTGAAAGCAATTGATGGCTGACTCTTGTGGCATTCATTGCAAGACATCGGCTGGCTATAAATTGAATTGGAGTATAGAAGTTGCTTTTGATGTTATGTTGTCATTTATTTGTGATTGCTCCAGTTCCTGTTCAGGTAATTACTAAGTGCAACATTTGATCCAAAAGTGTGCGAGCGACTTAGATCCGAAAGTAGCTGTGACTTAACCTTTTAACTTAAATTTTCACGATCATGGGATTTGTGTACTTCGCTTATGAAATTGCCTAAAAGGATTGCCTGTAAAGATGATAGAGAGCCCACACAGCCCTCTCTTTCATAAAGTATGACCCATATGCTGATGGCATGTCCGACTTAACAAATTCAATCTATATTCTATTTCAAGCAAACAAGAAGTTACTACCTTTAAGAAAATCAACACAGATTCGAACTTAATTCCTGCCATTACCTGATATGGAGTCGAGAGCCAACAGGTCATAATCCGAAACAACTCCAACCTTGCATTAAATTAAGCCAGCACACTGAAGATGTTAGAAGGAAGTAACTTGAGGCACAGTCTTACAATTGAGTATAGCTTTCACGGATACAGCAGAACTGAATCAATTGCCGATTATGACGAACAAAATATATGAATTGAACAAAAAACATAGGTAAAATATATAAGAACAGTATCCCAGAGGATTCTTCTAATTGGTTTCTCGTTAACTTCAGAGTCCCAGGACAGAATTGCAGGTCCTTTGAGATCACCATTAAGACATGAAATATATCTCCAGGTAGTGATAAGATCTATGTAGGCCCTGAATTACTGCATTTCCTCAAGTTATCAGCAAACAAAGACTCTCCCTTCCCCTTTCTCTTTTTCTCTCTTTCACACACACGTACACATGTTCCTCCACAAAAGAGAAGATTAACTTAACTTTGCTTCCCTTGATCTCGACAATATGAACCAAATATCTCTCTCTCAATTAATAATCACTCAACTAATGAATAAATAAATTAGCAAGATATTGGGTAAAAACATAATCTGTCCCAAAAGGTGCACCACTCCTATATTCATCACCAAGAAAGTTATTGGAAATCTCCTCTAATGTTGCATAATTTTCAACAGTTGGTACCAAAAGAAGAATGATATCGTTATTTCCCAGAAGATATGTATGAAAAGCATTAACTGTGTAATTAATAAAATACAGTCTACAGAGTTTAAAAGATGTTTATCTCAGGAAGGAATTCAGTGCAGAGATTACCAGATTCCAGTCATCGTCAATCACAGGAAAGCCAGTTATTCTCTTCTCC
>JAOYND010087450.1:0-10875 GCA_025802135.1 Lagerstroemia fauriei | reverse complement strand
CCAATTAATCCAACAAGAGGTCCGAAAAAGATTCGATTTTCAGCAATACGCGAACGGTAGATGCGCAGAAACAGACACGAAGATCCCAGCAATAGCATCGAGGAACGCAACAAGAGCGGAAGAAATAGGTCAAAAACTCCGATTTTTCACTGCAGACACGATAGCACACTGCAAGCAAGAGATAACAAAGGATGGATCTTGCGGGGTTGAGCCCGGCAAGGGATTAGGATGGAGTCAACATCATCTTCAGTGAGAAGGAACAAGAGATGAAGAGAAGGAACTACCTCATAAACCAAGATGCTTAGGGATCAAAGGAGGGGCGAGTCTCGGTGGACTCTCTGCGCCTTCTGCTTCTGGGTTGTCGAGGGGCGAGAGAGAGAGAGGGGGGGGAAGGGAGGGATGAAGAATACGGGAGAATACCGGCTTTCGGGGGAGAGGCACAGACGATATAGTGGCGAGTAGATGCAGTTTCATGGGCCGAACGGTCCGGCCCATAAAGAAAACCGGCCCATTCTGGGCCTGTCATATCTCAGTCTATCGTCGACTTGTCAAGGCCTTGTTTGTTTTTCTTTAAAAAAAAAAATCATCAGACTAGAGTGTTACGAATAGAGAAAATTCAAGTTTCGGAGAGTACTACCCATTAGCAAAATGATCCTATTTAAATTTGAATTAGTTGGTGTCCATGGTTTTTGTTGGTGGATATGAGATGGTACATACTGAAGGGAAAGAAACAGAGAGAGATGGGAATATTTGATGGGAATGGACCGAGAAGGGAAAGATAGCAGCAGGCTCCACAGGAGTTATTCGGGCTTCGGTCCTGTAATTTGCTTGACAAGCAAGGTTTAACTATGGGATAAGTGTATTTACATAATGCTTTCGGGCAAATTCCATCCATTTAATTCATTGGAGAACACTTGACACTCCCATCATCAAAACAGGTAGGGCTGGCGGATTGTTTTGTATCTTATAGATAACTAGGACATGGCATGCTTATTATAATGTGTCCATGGTAACTCGCATAATCCGTTTAATTTAGTCACTAATTTAAGTATGACTAAGGAATCGTTTGTTTTCTTTAAAAATAGCCCTGAAATTAGAAACTTAATCATCCCTTCTGTTCCCATGTATTTGTTAATTGGGTTTTTACTTGGTTGGAATTCGTCTTCACTTGTTGGATCTCATGTTGGGGATTCAACATGCTTAAAATCAGTTTTTTTCACATGAAGCATCCAGATGATCATATTACGTTAGCTTCCCCAAATAGAGACGAAACACTGGCTGACTACCTTTGGTACGAAAAAATGGAAAGAAATGAAATTGGATGAGTTTTATAGCATAAATTGAATTCCACATGGAGAAAATTACTAATATTTGTGTTAATTTTAAAAAATGAAAGTGTGTCATTGTGAGAAGTTGTTAATGACCATCCATTTTCTTTTTTCAAGGAAATCATTTTATCAACTTGAGATAAAAGTCTGCACCAATAGAATGAACATAATAAATTTCATAAGTGCAATCAAGTAAAAGATATTAAAAAAAGACGAAATTACTCATTTAATTTTATTCCTCTGGATTCTTTTGCACCGGATGATATATGTCCCACTAATAAATTATTGTTCATATTCCACAAGCGACAACTCTTTTTCAATGGCGTGACGGCAGCAAAACTTTGACACTGGGCTGGGATGTCAATTTTGACCCTAGATTTGTCTCAGCAAGAAGTATGCAGCTCGTGACTGATAATATATGTGTAGCTGCCGTCGATTATTTTACTTACTAAAGTGAATTTGTTGAGGTGATAAAATATATATTTCTCATAAATAAGGTCTCAGGTTCGGGTCTTATAAATAGAGAGAATTCATCTTGAGAGAGTTATACTCTTTAGTGGGCCCACTCAACTCGAACTGGATTAGTTGGGGTCCATTAAACTTTTAAATACTAGTGGTACTGATCGAAAAAAATTATTTTCCTCTATTTTCTTGGCTTTCGCTTTCGAAAGAGGTGGTTTTCTAAGAGAAACCATTGGTTTATCTTTTTTGCTCGCAGATCCCTGCAGAATCAAAGAAGCGGATCTAAGAATTGAAATTAAGGGAATGAAACTCGAATAATGTAGAAAGCCCTAATTACTAATGTTACTTTTGGTACGAAGAAATCGAAAAGGGTGGAATAAAATGAGTAATTTGGCCTTATGCTTTATATTTCTTACTTTATTAAACTTATTATGTCCATTCTATTGGTGTAGACTTCTCTCTCAAGTTGATGAAATGATATTTCATTGAGAAAATGAATGATTATTCCACCACTTCTCACGAATATATTCTTTTATATTTTCAAAATGATTAGTAATATTTTTAAGTATTGTTATAATTTATATTATAAAAATCATTCCATTCAATTCTTTTTTCATTTTTCTACCAAACATAACACAAGAAAATGGAAATAGGAATCTTGTTAGTGATAGTTAGAACTTTGAAATCTCTTAATTGCATGTTAATGACTTGAACATTTTACTTAGAGAAACTTTCCTTCTATATGGATTTGGTGTGATTATATTGTCCTTTTTTTCATGTACAAAGGAAACATGTATGCCTAATATGAGTATAAGAAAAAGGGGATGATCGAACCCAAGATTTTTATGTCAAATGGCGAGAATGGTACCAATTGTACCAAACATTCTTTCTATAGTATTCTTATCTTTTTTATTAAGTATATTTGAATTCTAGGAGTAGTTTATTCCACTCTCCATGTCTTAACATAATTTATACCATATATTTTAAATTATAAATAAAGAAAGGGCAGCTTGGTACAGTAGTATCGCTATTGACTTGAGATCAAGAAATCTTGGATTCAATTCTCACCCGTAGGACTCTCATACTCCTTTATTCTTTCTTCCTTGTATCTCTTTCTAGGCATATGTGTCTGCTTTGTATATCAAAAAAATTATATATATATACATATATATATATAAGATTTTCATGCATTTTCTTATAATTATATATATTTGGATTTTAGAGGTAGTTTATGTACGTTTGTGCCATGTGCATCAACATTATATTATAAGAAACATTGGATAAAGATAGAATGAAACAGTTATTATTTGGTACATCCTTCCTCGAGTGAGGACGAGTCCATATCAGATTTTATAGAGTTTAAATTTGGAAACGATATTTATCATTGTTCCGAGAAGAAGGAAGAGAATTAGAGATATGGAATACCCTAATTCAATATTTGAGTAATAGGCCAACCAACACATTAGATACCGTAAGAATGAAGAAATTTGTGGTATAAATGATGTGAGATCTCTGTAAAAACAAACTGTAGGATGGGGAGTGAGGGAAGATATGAGAATCACGAACACAAAGTTGGGAATAGAGAGTCCCTCATGATAAAAATTACGAGGGAAGATAAGATAATTGCAAGTTTAACCCCAGGAGAAGACTACCTCTCTTTTAATAAAAATCGTGAAAAAGTTTGTGAGATAAGTGCTGACAAAAGAACAATAATAGGCAAGGACAGATCCGTCTTTACATTGTTAAGGTCAGATCAAAACCGTCCCCGATGGAGACACATGGTGGCCGAGCAATGGCTGGTCCTGTTGTTTACCTCAGTAAACATTTTACACATCTATAAATGCCTTAGGTAATCATTGAGGTAATAATTTCATTTTTCGAATCTTCTCTCTTTATTTAGTGCTTTCTCTTACTTCTTTAGACTGACTCAACTGCTTGAGCATTGGAGTGCGAAATTAGACCCTCACCCCCTAACTCGGCTTCCTTTCATGATTTCGTGCTCACTGGAATCATTGTAAGACATGTTAGCTCTCTACCATTACCAAGGCCACTTCTACCTTTCTTCTCCATCTACTTCATATCAAGTATAGGATAAACTTGCAAAGATTGGCCAACCAATCCACAGGGATAAAGTATTGATGGTATAAAAAATTTGATTAATGTTACAACATGTTACATAAATCTTTAAAACGACACATAATAGTACGAAGTCCTTGAAAAGTTGATATTGATAGGAGAAACTATTAATTATCTATTAACGCCGTTAGCAATTAGTAATGTGGCACATATGTGGCTCCTACATAGATATTGACTTGGAAAATTGATGATAAGCAACAAAATCCTTGGGAAATAGTCACCAATGGTACAAAAAAATATGACTAATGTTATAATACAATACAAATTTTTTAAAATGTTATAGAAAAATACAAAATTTTTAAATTTTTATTATTCTATTTTTTAAAATGTTATAGAACGGTACAAAATTTTTAAATTTTTATTATTCTTACATTTTTGGCAAAAAATCTTGAACTCATCCATTTCTCTTTTTCCCTCCCATACTCTCTCATGTTGTGATAATCACCAATCGATTTTAAAGCAGTCTTTTTCATCTCAGCAAGCTTCAAAGAGTAGGGAGACTAATGCCGTCATGTTGACTACTCTTAGAGATTACATGGTCGCAAATGAGGGAGATGGGTTACCTACCTTAACATCCTCCAAATACTTAAGTTAAAAATTGTTGTATGCAGTCCATCCGGTGACATGGACTATCGGGTGTTGTCCTTGTCACTAGGACTTGAAAATTCTAACGTGATTTTTAGATAGTTTTTTGGATTGGGTTTTTTAATTTACCGCCATATGCATTTGCAGATTATCGAAAACAAGTTACTGATGATCGTCACTCCAACAATGATTCTTACAGTTATGATCCTAAATATCAGTTTGATAGCAGTGATAATGACATTAGTGATGATCTGCCATTAAAAACTTTGGAATTGTAAATAACTAGAGGGTGACCCGTGATATGCGCAGAATTATGAATTATTTGTTCTATTATAAAAAATTTAAGGTGATTAAGGAAATAGGAGCTGATTAAAGAAATAAAATTTAATGTTAGAGTAGATAAAAATGAATAGTTCAAACCAAATAAAAATGAAATAAAACCAGGGAATTGGGAGAGTTTCTAGTGAATAAAATAGATTTTCTATGGCAGTTACGAATATTGCAAGGGGTTGGAGAATCGCGAAAATAGTTAAAGGAGATTGTATAGTTAAAAGAATCATGAGAAACAATTGAGAGAATTACAAAAATAGTTAACAGAATATGAGAAATTAATTATGAAAATAATGAAAACTAATTTGATTGACGGCATTTTTGGAACTCGAAAATGAGACCAAAACTGTTTTAGGTTTGCTTAAAGTAATAGAGATAATATAACTTTGAATATTTTGTACAATTCTATAACGTTTTGAAGATATTATATCATAATGTAACATTAGCCAAATTTGTGTACCATTGGTACTTTTTTCCAAGGTTTTTATTGTTATTTTATTCAATTTTTCTAGTTAGTAGCCATGTGGTACCACATCAACAATTGCTAATGGAATTAGCAGATAATTAACGATTTGTACAATTGGTATCAACTTTCCAAAGATTTTATACGATTCTCTAACGTTTTAAAGATTTTATATCTTATTATAATATTAACGAAACATTTTGTACCAATAGTGCCTTTTCCCAACCAATCCATAGCAAACATGTGAAAAAAGCAGTAGCCAAGATAACTGAAATGAAATAGATCGACAATCATATATAGAAAGCAGGAAAAAAAGCAATCCAATTATTCCAAGCAATACAGGGGTGAAAATTTATGTAGCACTAATATAAGAGAGCATTTTATAACTAGCGCTACATTGTACTTATTTTAAAAACTAGCACCATTGTTTTAGAGTTTTTAGTGAAATTTTTCATAATATCAAATATACCCTTCTCATAATTTCTTACCCACTCAAATATCTTCCTCCAATTCAAACCCTTCTCTCTCAGTCGCTCTCTGTTCGCCCAACTTCTCCTTTCTGCCCAGCTTCTCCTCGTTGATATCCGTCACACCTTGCCTCTTTGTTCTTCCTGTCACCATCCGTTCTGGTCCTCAGCTCCCCATTCTTGTTGACACCTCCTTGCCATCGAGCATCATGATCCTTTCCTTCTTCTTCATCCTTGCACTGGCGACTAAAAGAACTAAATCGAGCACCACAGTGGCACCACACCAAGAGTGGACGACCTCTCTTCCTTCTTCACAAAGCAAACGAACATGGATGCTGCTTTTGCTTCGATTTGTAAATTGTTTTTGCACATTATTCATAGATTGTGATTAAATGTATTAAAATACAATTACATATGTTATTGCTTTTATTTCTAATTAATTTTTCTTCAATAGGTGATTCATTATACTTAGAGTTTGTAGGTTGCTAATTTACTATTGTTGGTTTCGGATTCAAAGAAGTTATGAACAAGTCCCGGTACTCTATAAATAAGTATCGATTATTAATAGGCATACATCTTTCATAGATAGGTCACATTACAGTATAAATGTGTCATTATATTCTAAGTCGCAAAACTGTATAAATAGGTTTCATTACTACATAAATAGATTCACATATCATATAAATAAGTCTTGATACAAAATAAATAAATTTCAAGAGTTATCCAGATTTTCAAATACATGACTTTGACTTAAATTGGTCCTGGAATGCTATGCATAGGTCCTAATATTATACATTTAGGCTCTAATACAATTATACATAATCCCCAATACTATATAAATAGGTTCTCGTATTATAAAAATAGGTCCCAATACTATTAAAATATGTCTCGATAGTTGTCCAGATTATCAAACACATGACATTAAGTTGAATAGGTCCCGGTATATGATACAAGAGTCTCGATACTATATAAATAAGTTCTGATAGTTGTCTAAATATTTAAACACATGCCCTTAACTTAAATTGGTCCTGATACGTTACATATAAATCTAAATACTAAATAAATAGGTCCTAATGATTGTCTAGATTTGTTAATCCTTAACTCGATGTTCGAAATCATAGAGCCAACACTTCATCTTCAATTAAAACGAGTACACAAACAATCAACCACCCTCTTAGCAGCGAGAATGGGCAGTGAGGGAGGGAGAGATGATTAAGAACTAGTAGTGGACAGTGACGGGGAGAGAGAGCAACAAACACAAAATGAGCACCGATAAGGATGAGTGAATATTGATGAAGAAAAAATAGAGCTGAGACAGAGTTGAGACCCACGACAAAGTGATAGTTTCAAGAGACACATTGTGGGGATGAAGTCGAGACCAAAGAGTCAAGACCTGAGAGAAAGATAGAACCTGGACCAAGAAAAAGGAGTCGAACAATAGTAAGAGAGATGGAGTTGAACACAAATCGAAGAGATCTCGAATATGGATGGGGAGACAGAGGGAGGGGGGCTAGATGGGAGGGATGAGGGCTAGATGGGAGGGATGAAATGTTTTGAAAAATTGGACGGGATGTGTGGGGGAAGGAAAGACAAAATGAGGGAAAGAAGGGTAATGTGGGGAATTAACATAAATTAGTTCTATTTTACTAAATGGTTGTAACTTTGTGCTATTTGAGTAAGATAGGTGGAGAATTGTATTACTTTTGACCCTTAACACATTGAGAGATCAAGTTTTAATTGAGATGAGATCTTATCATCAATCTAAAAAATTTTGGTGCTAAAATATAAATGCCCAAATATAAGTGTTATTTTTTTTGTTAGGGGCGGTGCAAGAACCGGCTCGAGGGGGGGACCGGTTTCAAACCAAATCGAACCACAAAACCCAGTTTGGTTCGGTTCGGCATAGTGAGTCTGAACTACAACTGATTTTTGAGGAAAAATCGGATTGCTTTGAACCAGTTCGATTAACCGATTCAAACCGAACTGTTTTAGATGCAATTTGGTTCAGTTCAGTTCAATTCAGTTCAGTTCGATTTTGAATCGAACCGAACTGGCGAAATTGCTTTGATTTTTAAAAACAATTGCTGGCCATTCACTTAAGCATAAAGGCTTCTACCGGGTCAACCAAGCCCATTGTGCACAGTTGAGTCCATACAGGCCCAACCAATGTGAGCAATAGATAAATCCAAGAAGAAGATGAAGAAAAGCTAGTATAGAGATCAATAAATCGAAGATTTACGATTTCTCATTAGACATGAAGGTGAATGGCCAGTCGGCAGCTACTGAAGCCTTGAGCTACGCCACACCTCCTCGTTGCAAGCAGCTGAAGACTTAAACCCCTCGCAGCCACCTTGTCTACCTCACGCTAAGCCTGACAGGGACTCAAGATGGCTCTGCCGCACCTGCTCATCGTCAACAGCTGAAGCCTTGAGCTTCTCACTGCCACCCCGTTCGCTTCCTGACAAGGCCAACATGGGACTTAAGAAGATCTTTCCCTCCCTCTCGAAGCTTACCTACACGTCGGAGTCTGTTGCAAAAAAGAAGAAGAAGATCGAAGCTCACCTGCATACTGGAGTTCACCGCGAAGAAGGAGGAGGAGTCGCTAGATAGACTGCTCAGAAGGAGGAGGATGAGGAGGACGAGAAGGAGGCATTGTAAGGAAAATTGAGGTTTTTTGTGATTGAAGATTGATTGAGTATTTTTAACGATATTTTTATTTTTTATTTAAAAACGGCTCAGTTTGGTTCAGTTTGAACCGGTTCATTGGATTTATTGAATTTATAAACTAACTGAGATCGAGCCGGTTCTTTTCACTTCGATTCTCATTCAGTTCCAGTTCGATTTATCCCGAACTGATTTGCATGCACACCCGTATTTTTATCATATTTGTAAACTATAGTCTTTGCTCAAAAATTTTTGTTTGGTGATTCAAAAGAGTTTTTCTTTGGTTGGAGTTTTGATCCAAAATGTGTTCTTTAAAAATGTAAGGAAAAAAAGATTTGGTCTTAGCAAAACATCACAAGATTTCAACTCTCTAACCAAGTGGTAGTGAGCTCAATCCTCACGGTGAGAGTTATGTGCCTTTTATTTCTCTTTATCTCCTTCCCTTGTAGTAGATCATGTGCCTTCCTTATAATCGAAAAAATAAAAAAAATATAATTTTCATTAATATAATGAAAATTTAATTCTAACTCAAAAGTTGATTACATTAGAAGAAAATTTTGATTTATTGCAGTACTTATTGTTTGTAGACCAGTGCCCCAACATTTATCTAAAATATAACTATTTAATTACCAAAATTTTTCACTACCTAACTTGAAGAAGTTCAATGGAACTAATATAAGTTAAAAGTTAATGTCTCTCCAATTTAATCCACTACCTAATCTCATTCAATGCATTGAGCTTTAGCATTAAATTTATATTTTTTACCACATTTGGGGATTATCTCCTAGTCATATATAATTCGGATTTGGTAATGTATGTACTAGTAGGGTGTGCAAAACTAATTCGATCCCCGAACTAATTTCAAACCGAACCGAATCATAAGAACTAGTTTGGTTTTGTTTGACATAGCAAGTATGAAATATAACTGGTTTGTGTGGAAAAACCAAATTGGTCTGGTGCTATGAATCTTGTTTGATTCTTGCTCGACGACATGGTGAGGATACACTGCCAGTGCATTTGCCTTCGTGAAGGTGCCTAGTACGTGATTCGATCTTGCACATCTATGTTGGAAATTTTGAAATAAAATTGTGAAGGTATACCGATAACCCTTCTCGGTATTTTAATTATTTTATATATGTGAATATAGATTTCTCGTATGTGATATGTACTTGTATTTGAAATCCAACATTGTATCAGAGCAGGTTACTATGTTGGCTCGCACCACACCAAGCTCGAGTGTGGAGCTTGTGGCTCATAAGTCCAACACCAAAAAAAAAAAACCCGGCTTATGGTTAGTTGTTGAGGGCAGGTGTTTAAGAGCACGTGTCCAGTGTGAACACATTGTCACGTGAGTGCGGGTATATAAGAGACTGAAACCTAGTTTATAGGGGAGTGGGTACCACCATCCTATCAGCTTAAACTTTTGGATTGGACATGAGCCCAAGGCTCTTATAGATCCGATGGAAATTTTTCTTGGTATCAGAGCAGTAGGGATCGTTTCCATATCAATATATGATAAGTCGATATGCATGATCAAATTATCATGCACGCACCGATAAGGGGGCAGCAAGGTGGCACATGGGCGCCACACTTCGGCCACATGAGTAGAAATAAAAATAGGTGGTACTTGCAGCCTCTCGCGCACAGTGGTACTGTAATGTTTGATTGCAAAATCGTTTTCAAATAAAATTTCAAAATTTTTAGAAATTGGAAATGACCAGAATAATTTCTAAAATTGTAAAAATAGAAAATACATGAGTTTTAAAAATCTCTCTCAATATCTGAGACAAGTGATGAGTTTCTGAGATAAAAAAAATCTTTATATTCTAACATCCCAAAGGAGTATCATAGAAATGTTTGAGAAATTTTAGATGCATATAACATTTATTACCATTTAATGATCGGATTCAAGCAATAAATTCAGAATAAATTTCTCGTAAATGGAAAAATTACAAAAACTTTTCCTAAAGATTAGCATAGAGACAGAATCATTATGAAGTGATTTCAGAATTTTATCACTGAGTTAGATAGTTTTTCAGATTATTAATCACTTTTGTTTGCTTGATTAATTAGGAAAAATATCATAACATCGTCAAAAATTATGAAAATTTTTCATGAGTATTAAAACATGTAAGAAATATTTGAGAGTGATTTATAATTTTTTGCACAGTGTTTTGTGTTTTTCTTTTTTTAATCGCATATGGTTATTTGATTAATAATAAAAAATACTATAGTATTCTAAAAATTCAGGATAATTTAAAATAAATATGATGTGCATTTAGTGAATTATTTCATGTTATATTTAGGAGGATATTTTTTAAGTGAATTAATTTCACTCCAAAAGAAATTTATGTGCGATATTTAAATTTATTGATAGTTATGGTCAAGGGAGCATGAGTGATGATTAAGAGAATAGCAAATTTTTGATCTCGTAACTTGG
>JAOYND010087343.1:0-10876 GCA_025802135.1 Lagerstroemia fauriei | reverse complement strand
GTGCTGCAATGCAATTCACAAATATCGATCAAATGCTTCTTTACAAGCATTCATGCCATGCATATTATTGAGAATTAATCTCACATCGGAGAATGAATCGAAACAATCATAATTTATAATAGAATTATGTCCTGCCACTTAACAATTTAGACTTTTAGGCGGGGAGGGGCTCAACCTCTTATAGGCTCACGTGGAGGATTTTAAGTGGTATCAAAGTAGGTCGATACCGAACTCACACCATGTCAAGCTCGAGATCGAAAGAAAAATATCTGGCTTACTTAACCCGAAAATGGAAGAAAAAGCCTGTCTCGCGATCCCTTGTCCCCATTGCGCGAGACTGGAAGAAAAATGTGCTGCTCGAGTTCAGTTGCTGTAGGCTGGTGTTTAAAAGAACGTGTCAAGTATGAACACGTTGCCATTGAATGATCCTTGTTTGTAAGAGAATTTGATACCACCACCTAATAGCTTAAGTTTTTACATGGAAATGGGCCTGCAGTTGAAGTATTTTACACGTATAATCACTATGCACATGTGTTTCCACATATTTTCATACCGATGATGTGGCCAGATCGTTGTTGAGTCGCAAGATAAGACAGGAAGAGTGCATGATCCGAGGTATCCGAGAAATCAAGCCAAGCGTCTCTTCGGTTAATGTCTCTGTTGTAGCAAAATAGCAGCATATATAACAGCATTAGAATCCCTCCAACGGTGCTCACTGCAGTGTTGAGATACTCCTTCAGTGAAGGAGGATTCAAGCCCTTGTGATACCACTTCGCCTCGACCAAGTATGCCTTGCATTGATCCGCCCACTCATACATCAAACGAAGAACGTTATAGCGTTGATTTTCATCGGATCAAATCCCGATTATAAACCTTTCAAGGTAGGTATGGTGAAACTCCATATATTGTCATCCATATATTGTCATGAAATAATAGCGAAAATTGTCACGTCCTTTATTTATTTTTTTGCTCATATTGTCAAGAGGGCTAATACCATCAATATTCTCGTTAAAGTATGATTGGCACGCATATGGCACGTCACATCATTAATTCTTTAGAAAATTGAAAAATTAGGGAAAAATAATAATAATATGCGTTAACTGTACATCGCGAGTTACGTTAGCTTGCCACGACAAATTTTAATGTGTTAGTTCTCTTGATAATATGAGGAAAAAATGAATAAAAGACGTAACATTTTTTGCTATCATTAAAGTTCATGATACTGTAGAGAATTTTGTCATGCCACATGATGTGGTAGGCAATTTACCCAAGTTTTCACCGGTTTATAGCTGTACCATATAGAGTAAATATTACCCCTTTTTGAAGGTACGGAATGATGTTGATGCTCTGTTCTATCATCAACGAATGCTCTATCTCATTGGTAGTGTTGTAAAGAGCCAAGAAGCAGGTCCCTATCGCATGCGGAAGCTTGTCGATTCCGGTGATATCCCATCTGAATACCAGGACATCTATCAGTTAATAAGCAGTGTGTGTATTTCGGAATGTATTGCAAATTAGATTATATTAAAAAAGGCATGTCTATGAAATCTGTAAGAAGTTCGAGTTCTTCCAGTAAGCCATATATATCATAAACATCATAGATCATCGTTATCATCGCGCCTATCTTTGTATCGATCACTCGGTAAGCCTCGTACTTTGGTTCGAAAACAGTTAAAGCACCCCATAGGTAACTTTCCACGAGCCTGTCCCTGAAGAAGCTCATCTTGCTATTGCCCAAACCAACCCACCACCTACAAAACACTTCAATTAATTCAATCGCTCTACATCAAACTTCTTCACAGGCTTACACATGGCACATTATTTCCATAGAAAAGTATGCATTTGATTGTGTTGACAAGTCAATTCCCACGTCGGACAAAAAGAGATTGAAACCTAATTTACAAGAAAATTAGATACAACCACCTAATAGTTTAAACTTTTGGATTGGACATGGGCCCAACCTCTAGTTGGTCGGGTTGACATTTTACATGTTATTAGAGTATGTTTTTATGTAAACTCACACAGCGCCAGATCTGAATATGGAACTGATGGCCCGTCAAGCCCGAGACCAAAAGAAAAATGCTCGGCATGTGGCTAGTTTATCGAGTATGGTGAGAAAAGTCCTACTCGCATGCTAGCCTGATGACGGAAGAGAAGACTCACCTAGTGGTGATTTGTCCCCCTCGTCTGATATTGGAAGTAAAATATTCTGCTCGATGTCAGTTATTGAGTGCATGTGTTTAAGGGCACGTGTCAAGTTTGACCAACCTCTTATAGGCCAGGTGAATATTTTGCGGATTGTGTATAAGATGTTCATCTTTTGTACCTTGCCAACTCGCGGACTTCCTTCATGTAGGTCGATTGCACGAGGTTGTAGTCCAGCTTTGCCAGCTTAAGCAATGTCGGGTTCATGCTGGGCCCTTCCTCGTACACGTCGATGAACCATCTCGCCACCAACCTGTTCGGCCTCCCGTGAATCGGCATATCTAGGGCATGATCCACCTTCAAGGCCAATCTTTCGGGCAATTTGCCTTTGTCCACAGCCTTCAAATAGGTACAGGACAAGTCCATAACTTCATCGATGATCGCTTCCCCTTTCAGTCCATGAAACGGAGCTTCGTATACACTCAGCAAGCCCTCTACATCCTTGTATACCGACTCCTGAAAATTCCCGGTCTTATCCATGAAACACTTGAAGACATCTATAGCAGAAGAAATTAGGGTTTTTCGAAAAAGAACAAGAACCAGCAAATCAACTGAATCAAATTGAGAGGATTACCTTGAGACGCATCGTAACCGTGCTGCCTGAGAAGCCTAAATCGTAGAGATGTGGCATAGAGATCACTTGAAAATTGAGAATCATCAGCTCTCTTATTAATTTTACCTAATGCGTGCTTTATCTCCGCATCGAATAGATACTGTAGCCCGAGCCGTTGAACGGCATCGATCAGCTCGAGTTTTATTAATGAATTCACTTGATTCTCCTCGATGAGCCCCTTCACATATTCCTTTATCTCCTCTTATCCTTCCTTGTATTTGTTCTCCTGCCAACGATGAATTAATGGACTTAATTCTACTTAAATATTTTGTAACTCTGAATTTACATATTCTTTTAATGCAGAATGGAATGATAAAAAGTTGCAAAGAGATCAGGCAAGCTAGTTGAATTTGCCGGTACGTTGAATCCATTGGTAAGCGACTGAATATAGTTGTAGTCGCATAAGTTAGGCTGATAGTTGGCAGTTCGTCGGGTGACCGGCTGGTCATGGCCAGTTCCTAGGGCTTGGCAAACACGAAAACTTGTATTGAGGAAGATGGTTGGTTTAGGGCTACTGAAAGAACATAGATGCCGGTTAGATCTGGTTCAGCATTCTCCAAAGTCTGAAGATTCATAGGCAAGCTGGTGACTGGCCATTTGAGCTCGACTGGGCCTTGAAACACACGATAGGAAAATCTCCTCAGTCTATTGTTTACAGGCTACGATATACATCTACTTCATCTGGAGAGAAAAAAACCGCTGAGTTTTTGAGCAGTTGTCAACTCTTTCCCAAGTAGTTGTTGGTTCTATTCTAAGCGTTTTAAGAAACCGCATATCCTCCATTCCACATGTTAACACTAGGATAGGTAGTTCATTTTGATAGGATGAGTTGCAGTTGTATTTTGGGAGCTATACATGTGAGTACATCCTATGTATATTTTGTCTATAATGAATGAAAATCACAATTACCAAAAAAAAAAAAAGAACGTAGATGAGGAAGAATAAGATGGTGGGAAGAGGAAGAACAAGATGTGAGCTCTGAAAATAACATAGCTTGATATTCCGTATTCTGTTCTTCCTACTGTGTGCCTTGTGGATGTTTGAAACTCACTACTGTTTATATACCAAAATATGACTCCTTACCCCTTACAGTGGCCATTATTGCATGTTTGTTGTCCATGACATTAGGAATTAGGAGTCAGCAACACATGCAAGAAAGTTAGATTCGGGGTTTGATTCTCGGATTGTTGAGAATTGAATCACACATCAATTAGGTTGAAGAAGAAATTTAAGTTTATAAGAGAATTGGATACGACCACCTATCCGCTTAAGCTTTTATGTGGATATGGGCTCGAGACTCTTGTAGGCCCAGGTGGAGAATTTAATATGATATCAGAGCGGGTTATCGTGTGGCCTCACACCATACTAGGCCTGAGTGTGGAGCTCGTGGCTCGTAAGCCTAAGACCGGAAGAAAAATACCTGGCTTGTGGTTAGTTATTGAACTCGAGGGTGGAACTCATGGGATTATAGCCCGATGCCAGAAGAAAATTCCTGGGTGGAGGCCAGTTGTTAGCCCGAGGACAGAATAGAAAGACCCGTCTCGTGGTAGTTTGTCCCCCTTACCTAAGATCGGAAGAAAAATGCCCCGGCTCGAAATCAGTTGTTGATGGCGGGTGTTTAAGAGCACGTGTCAAGTGTGAACACGTTACCACGTGAGGGTGGGTGTTGAGAATTGAATCCCACATGTACTAGGTTGAAGAAGAAACTTAAGTTTATATGAGAATTTGGTATTACCATCTATCTGCTTAGACTTTTAGTTAGATAAGGGCTTTAGATTTTTGTAAGTTCAAGTTGAAAATTTAATATGGATCGATCCTCTGATACTTACATCAATAGGAGAGGAATAGATATGAGTACAAGAGTAGGAAGCATGGGTAAGAAATGAGATGCCTGAACCCCTAGTAGTCTTGGCATATTTATCAACTCATTTGCGATGTGGTGGCTTGATTTGGTCATTGATTTGCACAGACTAGACAATTAAGTTGCTCAATATAATGCATGCCAAAATACAAGCATTCTAATTTAATGATTGTGGGATTCGGCCGTCCGACTTCTGTAGTCATCCGGAACTTAAATGGTTTTTCCGGTTTGGAATATGCATGTTTATATTAATTCAAGCCGGAGTCGGTTCAGATGACTCCTGCCTATATCACAATTGAATGACCTACATCTTCTATAAGCCTCTGGAGTACTCCCAATCTCATGTTTGGTAAAACAGATGATTGACTGTGTTAGTGTAGCGAGAGAGAGAGAGAGAGAGAGACTGTGTTAGTGATTCTTGGTGCTTCTAAACTTTCAATATAAAATAACCAAGTCTTTATTTGCTGCTCAATTGGCCTGCATGCCACGGAGTGATCACTGTGTAAAAATCCAGTTATCAATGGGTACATAGATAGATGGGTGTTGATTGTAAACTTGATTGAGATTAAAGATAATTTTTTTCGATATCGAGGGTATTCGGACTTTATCCGACTAATTCCCACTGTCTAATACGCACGCAAACAAGTACAGGATAAGGTAAATCTAGAGGTTGCTAACTAGTTCCAAGGAGATTCAAACTTGGGATCAATAGAATATTTGTACTCCTCCTTATCAATAAGTCAAATCCCTTGGGGTTAGATTAAAGATAATAATATTGTACTGCAGTTAAAAGAAAAAGGCTCTTTACTTATCGTTATAAAAACAATAGTCTAATAGTTTAAAATTCAGTCATGTATAGTTTAATGAGATCAAGATTCTACTTCTACATTCAAAACCCTTCTAATACTTCTGTGAAAAGTATCTGTTAGAATCAAAATGAATTAATTGATGTGGTAGGACCGACTTTCTCCTTGAACAAGCTCTCAGGTTCGAGTCTCGTAACTAGAGAAAATTCACCTTCGGAGAACTTTCACCCTAATGGATCTATCTTACTTGGACTGGATTAGTTAGAACCCATTTGACTTATGGATAGCAGTGGTTCATATAGAGAAAATATATGTTAGAACTTAGAAGTGTGCTCATTGATCTTACGCATTGGTGGATACTGATTTCTTTGACCATATTGGACCTCTGGTGGTACCATGTCGACAGGTGGTCAATGATGAGCGCTAACTGTTCAGTTCGCTAGATATATTTACGACTGTATACGAAAACCTGAACGTAGACCCTTCTCGAATATTGTGAGAAGACCATGCTCTTGTGAATTCAACCACCTGTCAATTTAAGACATTGCGTTGACATGACGTGTCAATAGCTGTCCGTGGCACAAAAGATGGACAAAACATCAGTCTCATTTATTAAAAGAACTATCTATATGCTTTTAGAAAAGATGACAAGCTTCCTCCCAATTTTGCGTACGAAACTAGAATTTTTATTTTGGTGTTATCTTGATTGTGAATTTTCTTTTGTTTTTGTTTTTTTTTTGTTTTTTTTGTTTCTGCTGAAAGAAAACAACTTCACATTATTATTTTCTGACGTTGTTTTTCAGATGTTTCACAACATGTAATTTTAATAGAAACACCTCACATATAATCAATCTCCCATACCTTTTAGGACCCAAAATATTGAAGTACCATTAGGTAAATATAAGAGAAACTACTAGGTGAGCCGTTACTTTCATAGGGACGGGCTGGGCGAGGACCGACATGAGGTGGTTCTTGCTCTCGCCGCCGGGAACGCCGTGCCCGTCGCTGTACTGGTAGAAGCACTGAGGGGCCTGGACGAGATTCAGGCATACATCGGGGAAAGGGCCGGTGATCGGGTAGCTCTCGCGAACAACTCCATTCATCTTCTTCCACATCTCCCACACCAAACCCTTGATATGCTGCCATGCAGCTTCCTCATATGCTCGGTCTCGTTCATTAGCACTGTCTTGACTTGTAGTTGTCCCCTCTTTTTATCTTATCCTGTAAAAAGAAGAGAAGGAAGAAGCCTTAGATTCGATTTCAATGACGTGATCGATCAATTTATCACTAATGGACATATTGTTCATGTCAAATTATTGCGAATGGACAGCCGGCTTGCTCCCAGCTGGGTCAGGATGAGACTGCCGAATTTGTCGGGCTTATATCAAATATTGTCGGGCTTAGACGCTCGGTTATTAAACTATTATTAGTGAGTTTTATAACGCTAAGCTAGTCTATTTCCACCCAATAGTCTAAATTATAGAAGAGTATCGGTTCTCTTATAAAACTAGGATTTATTCTTATCTAGTCAAAATAAGTTTAACACCCCTATCATGCGCAACTTGTCAATTAAGTGGCACCTCACATTGGCTCTAATACCATGTCAGATTGTTGTGAGCGGACCGCCGACAATGCCCTCAATTGGGCAAGGATAAGATTGCCCGATTTGTTGGACTAAAGTCAGAGGACTTCTAGCTAGGCCAGGATAAGACTATCATGTTTGCCAGGGTTATATGTCAAAAACTATCATGGTCAAGGCGTTTAGAAATATCATTGGTGGGCTCTATAAAAGACTAGTTCATTTTCATCTAAAAGTCTAGGTTATTAGCTGGCGGTAGTCAGTTTTCTTGAGAATTTATATCTTATCTAGCCGATGTGAGTTTTAAATATGAACTAATGATGAGAACCCACATGCCTTTTAACATAATTCTTTCCTTTTTTGGTGTATAGAGAAGGTACATAGGTCAAGAAATGGTAGAAGAAAGATGAGACAAAAGGGGCATGAGAAGTCTTATGTGTGAGATCGAACCCAGGACTTCTAGGTCAAAGCGTAAGAGCAATATCAATTGTATTCTTTTTCTAAATAACTAGCTTTTATCAAAATCCTTTTTCTAAAAAAAATAGAGCAATGGTGTCAGTAACTCATCCACCATCTGTTATGTAGTATTCAAATTTTCTTATTTAACTACGAACATATTAGATAGATTGAATAACCAATACTAACACTACCCTCGTCAATGTAACACTATTAAAGATTCACTATATTTTAAGAAGTTGATGTCCGCCTTTTATCACAAGTCAAATTTAGGCTTATTAATTATCCCTTGCAGCAACATGTCCCATTTAGAGAAATTGAGACCACTTGCGTGTCCCGTTTGGGGAAATTGACCAGAAAAGACAGCCTGATAAAAGCTTCTAAGGCTCATCTTAGCCATGCAGAAAATTCATCTTACCATATTTTTACCCCGAGTGAGCTCACTCGGCTCGAACTTGATTAGTCAGATCCCGTTATACTTCTAGATACTGATGGTACTGATCAGGAAAAAAAAAGAAATAATTTCCAACATCTCTCACACATGATATAAATCAAAGGCAAAATATAAGCATAAGAGCGATATTACCTGTACGTTTTGATACTATCTAAAATTTGACACGATCGCGAATTGTTTGATCATTTGTGACTCATTATTTATTAACAAAACAAGACTAAGTTCGACATAAGAAAAGTACATTTCCATGAACACAGCACAGATTGTAGAGTAACTGAGAACAACTGAAACCGGCACTCATCCAAACTAATCCATCGGAACGGGATCGATCAAGATCGACAAGATGTGGTCCTTCGTCTCACAATCCGCTATGGCATGTCCATCTCCGTACTGGTAAAAGCACTGAGAAGCCCGTGCGAGGTTGAGGCACGCATCGAGAAAAGTTCCAGGTAACAGGTGGTGGCTACTGGAGACCTCCTCGTTCATGGTCTTCCAAGCTTCACGTATGAGATCCCTGATGTGTTCCCGAGCAACTTGTTCCGAGTCTCCGGTCTCGTTCATATAGCACTCGACTGACTTCAAGTTATCCCCCCTCGCCAGTTCGTACTGCAATGAAATTAGCGAAGATCAAATACTTCTCACAAGCAGTCCGAGAATGAATCTTACGTCAGATAATGTATATAAGCGATCTCGGTTTATAAGAGAATTGAGTACTGCCAGCTAACAGTTCGGGCCTTTAGGTGGAGATGGTCCCAACCTCCTACACGCTCAGGTGGAGGATTTTACATGATATCGGAGTGAGTAGATCCTAAACTTGCACCACGCCAAGCCCAAGACCGGAACAAAAATGTCCAGGTCGAGGTAGGATGTCAACCCTAGAATGGAAGAGAAAGCCCGTCTCGTGGTCATCGGTCTACCTCACGCGAGACAAAAAGAAAACATGTCCGGCTTGAAGTCAGTTGTTGAGGGCATGCCTTTAAAGTCACTTGTCAAGTGCTAACACATTGTCACGTGAAGGCAGGTGTCAAGAATGAATCTCACATCAGACAATGAATATAATGATCCTGGTTTATAAAAGAACTGGATACCGTCACCGAATAACTTAAACTTTTAAGTGAAAATGGGCCCAACCTCTTAAAGGCCCGGGTGAAGAATTGCACACGTATATTCACTCTGCACATGCGTTTGCACGTATTTTCATACCGATGATGTGGCCAAATCGTTGTTGAGTCGAGTGATAAGAGAGGAAGAGTGCATGATCCGAGGCATCCGAGAAATCAAACCGAGTGTCTCTTCAGTTAATGTGTCTGCTGTAGCTAAATAGCAGCATAGCAGTAGTAACATCCCTCCGATGGTAGTCACTGCAATGTTGAGATACTCCTCCAGTGAAGGAGGCTTCAAGCCTTTGTGATACCACTTCGCCTCAACCAAGTATGCCTTGCATTGATCCGCCCACTGATACATCAAACGAAGAACGTTAACGTTGATTTTCATTGGATCGAATCCCGATTATAAACTTTTCATTGTAAATTATCCGTTGAGTCACGTGACATGGCAAAATTCCTTACATTGTCAAGAAATAATAGGAAAAATTGTCATGTGCTTTGTTCATTTTTCCTCGTACTGTTAGGAGGACTAAAACTACCAATATTCTGGTTAAAATTTGACATGGCAAGCTTATGTTACATTTGACGCACATATGACTTGTCACATCATTAATTCTTTAAAAATACAGAAAAAATAGAAAAAATAAGAAAACATTTTTAAAATTTCAATATTGACCTCCTAATAATATGAGGAAAAATGAATAAAGTACGAGACAATTTTCGCCATTATTGAAGTTCAATCATGACCATGTAGGAAATTTCACCATAACACATGACGCAATAGGCAATTTACCCAATTAATTTTCACCGGTTTAGTTGCACTATATAGAGTAAATATTACCGCGTTCCGAAGGTACGGGATGGCATTGATGCTCCGCTCTATCATCAACCAATGCCCTATTTCATTGGTAGTGTTGAAAAGAACCAGGAAGCAGGTCCTTATCTCATACGGAAGCTTGTGGATTCCAGTGATATCCCATCTGGATACCAAATCCATAGGTTAATAAGCGGTGTATATTTTAGAAAGAATGTCAAACTAGATAGTATTGAAAAAGACCTGTCTACAAAATCTGTGAGGAGTTCGAGTTCTTCCAGCAAGCCATACACATCATAAACATCATCGATCATGGTTATGATCCAGCCTATCTTCGCATTCATCACTCGGAAAGCATCGTACTCTGGTTTGAAAACAATTATAGCATTCCACAGGTAATTTTCCAGGAGCCTGTCCCTGAAAAAGTTCATCTTGCTATTGCCCAAACCAACCCACCACCTATAAAACACTTCCACTAATTCAGTCGCTCAACATTTAATTTCTTTATAGGCTTAAGCATTGCAAATTATTTCCATAGAAAAGCATGCATTTGATTGTGTTGAGAATTCAATCCCACATCGGGCAAATAAGAAATTGAAATCTAGTTTACAAGAAAATTGTGTACCACCACCTAATAGCTTGAAATTTTGGGTTAGACATGGGTCCAATTTCTTGTAAGTCGAGTTAATATTTTACATGGTATAAGAGTAGGTTTTTGGGTAGCCTTACACTACATCAGACCTGAGTGTGAAAAACATGTTGTTCGTCAAGCCCGAGTCCGGAAGAAAAATGTCCGGCTCGTGGCCAGTTTGTTGAGTACGGAGAAAAAAGTCTGATTCATGTTTTAGCCCGTGATAAGCTTGTCAAGATTTATTTCCGTCTTCGACTAAAGAGCAAGAAAGGCTATTCCTCTCGGGAGAATATCTCCTAATCTGTTGATTATTCCCTTTCCTAATTTATTCTTCCAAATCGTGTATTTGAA
>JAOYND010087132.1:0-10892 GCA_025802135.1 Lagerstroemia fauriei | reverse complement strand
AAAATTATAAAAAAATTTATACATATCAAAATTTAAATAATAATTTATTTAACAAATTAATTATATATTTACTGAATGTTTACTCTGGACGGATTCATCGAGATGGATTTCCACAAAGTGGGTCGGAAGCATGAATCTCCCTGTGCCTGCCATTGGTCAGAAGTTGTCAAGACTCAGCACGTTGCAAGTAAATAAGAAAGATATATATATATATATATATTTGTAATCGAAGTATCCGAGCACCTTCCGCGCTCGACTGGCAGTGATTGCGACACCTCATCCTCAGGGCACAAGCAATAGCTCGCAAACCACGTGCGCCGGGTAAATCATGTGAACCTGACAAGTTCAAGAGAACTAAAAAACCTCACCCACAAGGAAACGCTCCTGGGGATTTAAACTAGGAGCTCTTGGATCCCCACCACTGGGGTTGCCCCCTCGTGGGCAAGAAAGATATTTTCTTGTTCTATTATCAAATGTCTGCGTCCAATTTTATTAATTTACAATATTGGTATTATTATACTAGAAATAATTAAAATTTACTAGTTTGCGACATATAAGTAATGTTACATAATATATGTGTTGTACATAAGACTTTCTCAAGTTATAGCAATGGTTACGACTCTGTACAAGTTCGAGGTGCAGGAACGGATCTGCAGATTTAATCGAACGAGACGAAACTCAAGGGAAAAAAACAAGAGTAACAGAGCTAATCAGATGACGTAATTAATTTAACAGAGGCGTATGAACATACATGAAATATGTACACTATTTTACAGATTCTCCCGAGTTCAAGGAATCTCATCCACACCTATAGGATCGAGTGCCTCTCGTGTTGTGCCAAGTTCCATGAACCCGATTGCTTCGTCCTCGTCATCATTGTTAATTTATTGACAATGTGTGAATTGCATTCAGTGGAAAGCATACGACCAATAATTCACATTTCTCGTGGGCCAATAATAATGACCGTTCATTCATTGCAATGTGAAAAATGATGAAAAGAAAGAAGAAAGATAACAATAGAATAATAATATACTGTAAAATTAAAGTGAAATAGTTGAGATGATCGATCGATCTCTTTTTGTTAAGTAAGGTTTCGGATTCGATTCTTTCGAATGGAAAAAGTTCACATAGGAAGAATTTTATCCCTAATGAACCCACCCGGCTCGAGTTAAATTAATCAGAACACACTGAATTATTAAATACCTGTAATACTGGAAAAAAAATATATATGCCGTACAAAAACTCTGCTTCCTCAACCTTTCTTATGTCACCGAGAAAAAAAAACACTTTTTTTCATGTCTTGTGTGGTAAAATTCAAACAAATAACAAGTGGCCAAACGGGCTCCAGCGGCCCCCCACGTGCACACCACTTTTTTTTTTGGCACAACTTTAAAATAGGGTACCATCCATAGTTTTAAAAATTGAACCGGACCGGACCGGCCGGTCCAACCAGTTGAAT
This sequence comes from Lagerstroemia fauriei, assembly GCA_025802135.1. Lineage (NCBI taxonomy): Eukaryota > Viridiplantae > Streptophyta > Magnoliopsida > Myrtales > Lythraceae > Lagerstroemia > Lagerstroemia fauriei. The sequence goes on along the minus strand of JAOYND010087132.1, from coordinate 9,433 downwards.
CTGGAATCGATGACTGGTCCTGTCCGGTTTCATAGTTAACTCAATTTACATATTGACTTGGCAGGAACTGGGGTTGAACAGGATTAAACCGACCGGTTCATACTCTCTAGAAATGTAAATTTTTTTAACTTTTGAGAGTTAATTTATATTTATGTTGGATTTGGAATATTATAATGATTATATTAAAGTTGTGACTATATAATAAATTATATCTTATATATTTTAGGTTATTACATGTACTTTATATTTTTATTATTTTTTTAATAAATTCGGTTCAACCCATTGGACCCCCGCTTGAACCTAGAACCGGTACCTTGACCGGTTCCCGATCCGATCCGATTATAAAAACTATGGTACGATCTAATTATCCCTCTATTTAATATTCGAGTTTTCAATTTCATGGTCAATCACGGAACATGTTCGACAAACTTAATAACTGATACTGATATTGTTCTCGTCGACGCAGCACCTTCAAAAACATGATATAATTTAAAAAGTTCAACTCAACTTTAACCCCAAGAGTTTAAGTTATAACAACTCGTAACACCAAGAACCCTCTCATATTCTCGAAATATTCTTTCGATTTTTCGATGAGAGATTCTACTCGATTGTTCGATTTTTATGAATAACATTTCTTCTAACTGTTTATACATTTTTAAATAAAACAGAGGGAAAATAAATCAGAGGTATCACAAGGACACGGGTGGTCTCAGGCGTAGATGTTTTCCGGACATATTCCCAAAACGTGGAAGCCGTTACTTTAGAATAGGATACCTCTTGGAGCCGAACATTAATGCCGTGTGCTCCCTTCCTTTAGAGATAAGCAAAGGGGTCACACAGCACATGATGAACATTGAATCGTGGCAGTAAAGAAGACTCTCACAAAAAATTAATAATGCTAGGAGACGTAAGCAAGAAAATAAGCTATTCCTTTTCTGTGTGAATTAGTATTCAGAAATTTAATAGATCTTAAACGGGTGAAAATTCAAATAGTAAAATATAAATTTAAATATCAAATAATTTTTTTTGAAAATACTTAAAAACTCGTATTTTATAATGTCCGGCATCCTTTTCCTCTTCTCTTTAATTGATATATCGGAGGTTTTTAGTTATTTAGATTTTTAGAGTTTTTTAATGTTGGAATGGTCCGAATTTATGTTTTGTCGCATAAATCTGCCGACGCGACTGATTCTTATTTACTGGTGATACCATGCTGCAGTACTAACGTGGCAGTATCCCCGCGACATACAAGACTTTCCCCTAGGATTGAGGGTCCGTGTTTTCCCCGTCAATGGATCATCGATCGATCTTTCAATGGGAAGAATTTTCTAAGGATGAGACCCTGGAAGTGGTATACCTTTTACTCTTCCTTCTCAATTGGGTCATTCATTACTGCATTGAGCTTAGAAGAAATACTTGGGTGATCCTACCTCACCACGTAATATAAGAAAATATTAAGTAAATTATGACAAATAGATAAATTAGTATTAATCACCTGAACAGTTTCTATGATTATTACTAATTAGAATGATTTAATCGGTGATTCGTTATTACCTCATAGTGATGTTAGACCATCTAAGATTTTTCCATGCTCCAGATTGAAGGTTTCCTCTACAATCGATCTGGGTGATTCAATATTTTCTCTCCTTAAATGAAATTTTTACATTTTAAATTTCATTGATAAGAAAAATATTTGATAGGAAAAATTTTATGCTTATAGTATGTATGCTCATTCGACTTGAATGGAATTGATGTGGGCTGTGGCCTACCTATGACAGGGAGAAAATAAATAATTATTGTTTTATTTTTAAATTAAGGAAATGAGATAAATTATTGGTGAAGAAGATTGAAAGTTGTCATGGAGTTCAATAATTAGCTGGAAGACAAAACATTTGTGTTCAAATCGAAGCCACTTGCGTCATTGCGTGCTGGTTCACGACAACGAATATCTCCACATTAATATTACACGGACCATCAATATCAACAATTATATATATATATATATATAAAGAGATTTGGTGAAGTTGAAACGGTTCTCGTCCTATAAAGTATAAGTTATGGGTTTGATTTCATCAGTAAGACTTTTCGCAACCTTTTTATCTTTTTTCCTTTTACATGTTTCAGATCTGTCTTTTTTATACATAAAAATATTAAAAAAAAAGACCATGTATATCAAGATAGGTGATTTTGTCTATTAATATCTTTCTCGATTCGAAATCAATGGATTCTATTGTTGATTATTATAGCTAAAAAAAATCGATAAACCCCAATGATTATACATATTCGTGAGAAAATTTATGAGATCGGGTGTTTAATTCTCTCTTAAGCACATAGAACTTGGTGAAATCATCCACACATATACTTTACATACTCGAATCCATAAGCTTGTGGAGTGTACACGAGTAGAGAAGAATTAACCCTCATTATTTAAAAAAGAGAAAAAGACCATGAATACTATTAATGAAGGTTGGTTTCTTCATGAGTGTCATCGGTCTTGTAAATAGAAAAACATATATAATTAATCGAATTTTATTTGTTAATGGGTTGACATTATTTGAATTTGAATTAATTAACCACCAGAGATTGATATAATGGTTCCTTCACTAGATCCTCAAAAGGGCGATTGTTGGGAGGGTTGACAGGAATTTTCCCAGGAATCCCTGCCCGGCCGTAAATTAGTCTCAAGATTCACTTCGGTTGGTCTAAGGATATTGCGTGGTGTGAAGCAAAAAAAAAAAAAGAATTCGAATTAATTAGGATAAGTTAAATCTCTAGTAGTATAATCATCCCCATTTCTTCTATCTCTGGATAGGGCTCGAGGAAGCCGGGAAACTTCAACATTTGACAATTGTTCTTTCTTCATTCACGCAACCCGTACAATTCTCAAGTCTATCAGCCGATTCAGCTGCTTGTTCATTAGGACTAACATTCAACATTCAAACAACAACCACGACAGATAAGGTTTGGTGCATGTTTTTTTTACACCAGTATTAGGTGGATTCCTGGTCGTCATCTTGACCAAATCGAAGATATTCTGTCGGTCGTATTTTCGAGTTCTTGATCAATGAAAGTTCTTGAGATTTGATACATGGAAGGCTCTCATTGGGAACGGTTGATGCAAATAGGTAACAGTACTTTTTTATCGGTAAAAGGAAGGCAGGAGTAGTGACAGTGGCGACCCCGATCAACCCGCGACATAATATTCGGACTTTCGTATTCAACCACGAACATGTCAGGCGTACTGAACAACCAATACTAATACTGGTTCAGTCAACGTAGCACCACCAGAGACCTAACAAACTTTAAGGAGTCTGTGCTCGTTAAGACCCAAGTTCAAAAGTCTATTTCTAACAATATTATTTAGAACGAGACTCGAATTTGGAATCTCGACATCACCAAACCGTATAGGGGTGAATTTTTTACCATTATACCCCGCCCTTAGTGGTAGATAGGAGGGCGGGAGATAGGTATTACTTTACTAATATGAGATAGTTCAAGTAGTTCGATATTTATCCCTTAAGTAAAGTTCCTGGGTTTAAAGGATATGGTATCAGTGTAGTGGTACAAAATTCTGACTCACAACCTAAAAGTTCTGAGTTCAATCATCACCGTGAGTTATGTGCCCTTGATTTATGCTTATTTTCTATCCTTGTATTAGGTCAATGTGCCTCCTTTTATCTCCGAAAAATTTTCGATTTGAATTTTTGTGAATAAAAAAAACTCATGCTTGGATAGTTTTACTCCTTAGCAGGTTAACCTGACTCGAATTAGATTAATTAGAGTTCTTATAAGATTTTTATATACCAGTAATGCGAAGAAAAAGAATAATCTATTACTTTCGGTATCTTTTTTCAAGATCATAGAGTTGTCATGTTGCCAAGGCCATCGCATTTCATAAATTTGCATTCCATGCCTATTCTAACTTAAATTTTCTTTTTTGTTTCAGAAATTAAAAAGAATTGAAACATATTTTTCTATAAATTGAAAATCTGAAGAAGAGTTGCATATTCTAGAAGTCGGCGATCTCGTCGGCACCGGCGGTGGCTTCAGACGGGAGACCCCTTGCCTGATCTCTCCACCTCTTTGCCTTTTTCAAAATTCTCATCCTGTTTTTATTATTAAAATTTTTAAAATAAAAAACACAATTTGGATGGAAAAGTTAGTAATCGGGAAAATGTTAAGGGAAAATGACACTTTTTACCCCTTTAATATTTCACACTTTAATCATTATTCAAAAATAATCTTTTCAACAAAAATATTTTTCAAAAAATAATAAAAATAATAAAAAGCAAATGAAAATGAAAAAAGTTTCACAGCAGGCCAGATCCCCTTTCAAAATTGGAACATATTTTTTATTGAGAATTGATTGGTGGTTATCGTGACTTATTCGGAGCAAAAATAAGTTCTAATTTTAGAGGGAACACTTACTAGTAACCAACACTTCCTTAATTAGGTACAGCTCCACCGTACTCCTTTTTTTATGATTTTTTCAATTTTCATATATATTTACATTTAAAAATACTTTTGAATGGAAAAATTAACAGTATGACTAAAATGACAAAAAACTCAAAATATTAAGGATATAAATAATAAAAATAAGGATATAGTACGAAAATGGTACAAATGGGAAAGTTTGACGATCGAGAGTGTCATTTACCCACAATTTAATAGCCGGATGAATTCGCAAAATCTTGACAGGTTGAAGTCATCATATTCAGGGACGAATTCATAAACTTGGTTCAGGGAGGTGAAATTCCATATGACACTAACATAAGGAAAATCAAGGGGCAAAACTCTATAGGACACTAGTATAATAAATTCAGAGGCGAAATATGATCATTCAATAAAAAAAAGACAAAATCAAGTGAAATATATATAGTATATTAAGGATTTTTCCGCTTTCAAGGGGCGATCGCCCTCTGATCATATTCAAGAGTGTAAAAGATAATGAAATTTATATTGATTAAGGTCAAAATTGAATTGGTTTAATTTATTGAACATTTTAATATAAGATATTATATTAAAATTTTGAGTAAATAGATAATATCGTCCTCGAGATGCATTGTACATTAAATTCATCTTTTTCTAATTTTGTATATTAATATCATTTTTCTAAACATCAATTAAATTTTGTGAACATCAATTAGGTTTTGTGAGCATCAATTAGGATTTTTGAATATTAAATTAGATCTTTTGAATATCAATTAGATTTTAAAAGATTAATTAGGTCTTACTGAACATCAATTTCGTCCTCCTAAACATCCATTTGATCGTTATGAACATTAATTTCGTCCATGCATTAATAGAGTTATAACAATATTAAAATGACAAATAAATCATTTTTAAACAGGTCCTTGAGAGTTCAAAACTTTCTTTATTTCTTATTCCATCTCCTATTTTTCTCGAAGAAGTTTTCAGTGGAACAGTCTTACTACATAAGTAATGCTGACGTGATATATCCATCCAATTGAATTTGATATATAATTAATAATTATACAATTATGATTACTAAATCCTAAAAATATAAAAAAAAACTGATAAACCACTCCACTGAATATTTTCTCCTTTTTCCTACTCTCCCACTAACTCCGACCACAGTTCTGGTTTGGAGCCGCCGGTTCCAGCTCCATGTAGCTGTAGAACCAGCCCTAAACCGCCTTTAAGACGGTTTAGGAGCGGTTCAGAATCGTTTGGTTTCGGTTAAAGACTGTGGTTTCAACCAGTTCAAAATGGTTCCAACTAGTTCGGGACCACCAATTCAAAATCAATTGGTTAAATTTTTTTTAATAAAACGAGAAACTTCAAGCACGATACTATATTTTTGTGCATAGCTATTTAATTGAATGTGTAAGGGCTTCCCCTTTTTATAAGCTCCTTGGGGAGCCCGTTCTCATCTTCTATCGATGTGGGTAAATGAAGAGGAGAAGAGTAGTTCTTTGGGAAGAGGAGAACTCGCTCTCCAAGAAACTTATAAAATGAGAACACTTAACATTTATTTAACCACACAAAATTCTAAAGATTAAAGTGTGAAATTGGTTTGGAACTGGTCCCCTCACGGTTTCGAGCTAGTTTAGGCCCTATTCCTAATTTGACCAGTTCTTGGCCGATTTTGACCGGGCCGGTTTAGGGTCAATTTCGGGCCCGAACCAGCTTGTGGACACCTTTATCCCCCAGTCCCTCCCTCTTCTCTCTTTCGCAAATACACATACAGTCACATCATTCCTACCACTCTCACTCCCCCCTACCCATCATTTTCACATCACTCCCTCCCTCCCCCTTCCCTTTCACCCTAATATACATGCAAGCACATCATTCTCATACCCATCTCTCCATCATTCCTATCTCTCTCCCCATTTCAATCGTTCTCATCTCTCTCCCCCATCACTGCTCCCCTCACTTTCTCTCTCCCCCTAATATATATGCGCATACATTATTCTCACTTCTCTCCTCATCATTTTCATCCCTCTCCCCCTCTCTCTTGCATCCATCACTCCTTCCTCCCCCTAATGCACATGCACACACAACATTCTCATATCTCTCTCCACTCAATCACTCCCCCTCCCATCTCTTCCCCTACTCTCTCCTCCCAATACATATACACACATATCATTCTCATATCTCTCTCCCCATCACACCTTCCCTCCCAATCATACACATTGATCACTCCCTCCCTTTCGCCCCCATCACTCCCTTCTTCTCTCTCCTCCTAATACACATGTATACGCATTATTCACATCTATATTCCCTCCAATCACTCTCGCTCATCCTTGTAATACACATGTACTCGCATCATTCCCATCTCTCTCACATCATCCACTCTTTTACCCCTCTCTCTCCCTTACTCCCCCTCTCTCTCACTCTTTCTCTCGCACGTGCACACCCCATCACTCTATTCTCATCTCTCTCCCAAATACATATACACGCACGAGAGTAGTATAGGAAGGGGAATGCTAATATTGGAAGAAACACATTAGAGAAGGTTAAATGAGAGTTCAAGAACAAACCGACCAAACTTTAGATAAAGCAACTGGGAGAAAGTGAGATGAGAGGGGGAGAGGAAGGGAGGAAGGGGATGGAGAGGAAGGGAGTGGGACAGGGGATGGAGGGAGTGGGAGTGTAAGCCCCCTTGTACTCGGATACGAGTACAACTTGGGATGCTAAATCCCTCACTTGCACGCTAACTTTAACAATGTGATAGAAGGAAATGTTGGACAAGCCACGTGGATATGCTACAGATTCTAGCAACAGGAATTCGGTGTAAAAGTCCCTAGGAGCAATATCACCTGCTACGGATGACAGAAAGCTAAAATAAGCTATATTAGGGGTTATGTGTTAGTGAGCTCCCTCGGTACCAAGATGAAGGGGTGTGGGCACACATCCACTGTAGCATGCTGGGATGCTCGTGTGCGTAACGACATGAGTGTGGTATCGTGTGGCGATGAGCGATCGCTACGGTGATCGATGCGGGATCGATCACGTAGCAAGCGGTTGAATGTGGATTGTTGGGTGTCACAATCCTTGGCTGGATTCCATAATGCGGTGTTGCTCAATCAGGTATTCAGTTTGTTGCTCGGTCATTGATATTATTAATGGCTTGGCCTTGCTCGATCAGGTGCTCGGGTAAGCTTGTAGCAGGATGTTGTGGCGTGCTAGCGCGAGCGCACACGCTACAAGCTAGAGCAAACTCTCGGTGGGATGTTGTGGCATGCTAGCGCATGGCGTGCTATGCTCCACTACAAGCTCTTGGTTGGATACCACGGTAGCGTGCTAGTGCATGGGCATGCTACTACCTAGCGATGGTGGGCAACATGGTGCTAGTACTCGATTGTGCTAGCAAGGTCCCTGGCGACGATGGCTAAACCAAGGGTGCATGCGACCCAACTGAGTGTTGGTAGCACTCAGGTGGACATGAAGGACCCTCACGATATGGACCATAGGGTGGCGGTTGACTTGTTGACCGAAGCAGTTTTGACTAGGCGGTTGCTGATTAGTGGGCGGTTACTGGGCAGTTATCCTATAATCTGATTGACTGTTCATTTCGAGTTGTGTGTAGTTGAGTTTATTTGTTACAATGTTGTAAGGCAGATGCGCAGAACACGAACTCTCTGTGATCTGTCGGTGCAGAATCATGAGTTGGTGTGAATCTCGAGTAATCCTTGGTGGGTAACTCGAGTGTGTCAATTGATGGAGGAGCGCAAGTGTGTTGGATCGCGAGGCATGTCCTTGATGGTGTGAAGTTCGGGCGAGGAGTGCAAGTGCAGGGCACAAGGCATAAGTTCGGCAGCGTGATTGATATTGTATGGGGTTTTTATTGTAACTCGAATCTGTGAATAAGAGTTGGGATTTTCCCAGTCTACTTGTGTTGCGTGGTTTATCTTGTTGCATCACTGTGCGATTAAATCTTGTTTGCTCGATCAATAACCTCTAGTCGAGTTGTGCGTGTGTGTTAGTGGCTGGCTGAGAGTGCAGATTGTTTAGCGCCATCACAGGAGTGGAAAATTTGGTGGGACTTTTGACCCTGTGACAGGGAGATAGAGGGAAAGGATGAGAGGGAAGGAGTGAAGAGATGAGGGAGAGAGGGAGAGATTAGAGGGGGAATAGATGTAGAGAGAGTGGGAGAGAGAGGGGAGCAAGAGATCGAGCACGAAATTGATGTCCATCGACTTGTATAAAAGATGGGGGCTAAATAATCAAATATAGTAAAAAAATACAGTAAATGACCTAATTAATGCTCAATGAGTTTTTTGTTAAAAATAGACGGATTTATAAACAAAAGGATGACTAATGTACAAAAATGACTAAATTGATGTCCAAAAAATCTAAGGATAATATTGTTGTTAACAAGGATCTAATTAATATTTAACAAACCTAACTGATGTTCAGCGGATCTAATTGATATTAAGGGGACCAAATTGATGTTCAAAACACTTAATTGATATTCAAAAGATCCAATTAATATTTAGGATGACTTAATTGATGTTTAAAATGATTATATTAATGTACAAAATTAGAAAAGATAAACTTGATACACGAGGCGACGAAAATATCTATTTACTCTAAAAAATTAATAAAAGGATGCGCAGATGAAATAAATCCACAGAATTGGTGAGGGCTCTTTGGTAATTTAGATGAGCCAACTTCCGACCAAGAAATGTCGCGTTGCCGACGGTGGAGAATGCCTCAATCTCCGGCGAGAAGCGGAAGAAGCCCTAGCCGAATCACCAAACCCTAACCTCCTCAGCTGTGCAGAGCTGGTCCTCCCATGGCTTACCCCATCGGAGCTCGCCAACGTCTCCCTCACATGCAAAGCCCTCCACGGAGCCTCCAAGTCTATCACGCTCCGCCGCTCCCTGGAGGCCTCCAGGGGCTTCGAGAAGATCCCTGTTCCCTTCGTCAACTCCCTCGACCCTCTCCCTTACTCCTACTTCCTGTA
>JAOYND010087029.1:0-10892 GCA_025802135.1 Lagerstroemia fauriei | reverse complement strand
ATACATATATTTATTACAAATTGACTTATTCAACTGTTGGATGTATCTTTGAGTGCACGATTATGGAATTCGTCCATGCCCTGTCCGTAACTATATACATCTCCTGCCCGAGACGAATATATAGAAGCATCTCATATCGTGAAATTTTATATGAAATATATGTTGGTTCCATTTGAGAAGTTTAAACTTTTATAGAAAAATTCTTAAGTGAGCTCAGTTTGCTATTGATTGTTAGAGTACTATGCCGTTTGAAATAAATCTTCAAACAGAGTAATGATATTTTACCCTAATAATTCATAATAAATTGGTACCACCTTTGAATTTCACCTTATACACATGTATACATCAGCTTCTGACATCAATGATAATATATAAATTAATTAAAAATTCTTTTAACCTAGAGGTTATCGATTTAGTTTCACTAGTAGAACTTCTCAAACCCATTTTGTTCCTTCTTTCTTCCATTTCTTTTAGATTTATATGTTTTTTTGTATGAACAAACCTGAATTTTATGAACTTTTTGCAGAGTATCATAAAAGAAAATTTGACTATTCACCTATTATACGTGAATATGTCAGCTTTTGATATAAAAGATAATGCATAAATTAATTTAAAAAATGCTGAATATTACAAACTTATTGCACCGTATGGTAAAAGAAAATTTGACTATACTTAATACCTCACTCTTAATGACAACAATCATATTTTCAGCTGTTATGGGGGACGGCTTCATCGCACGTGATATGACATTTCAAAACACTGCCGGCCCACAGAAACACCAAGCAGTGGCGCTCCGCTCTGGTTCGGACTTCTCTGTCTTCTACAGCTGTAGCTTTAAGGGCTACCAGGACACGCTCTATGTCTATGCTCAGCGCCAGTTTTACCGTGATTGTGACGTCTATGGCACGGTGGATTTCATCTGCGGGGATGCTGTGGTCGTTCTCCAAAATTGCAACATCTATCCCCGGAAGCCCATGTCCGGACAATTTAACACTGTCACAGCGCAGGCGAGGACTGACCCGAACCAGAACACTGGAATAGTCATTCATGGGTCCCGGATCACCGCTACTTCAGACTTAAAATCTGTGCAGGGTTCTGTGAAGACATATTTGGGTCGGCCGTGGCAGAAGTACTCGAGGACAGTCATCATGAAGAGCTCCATGGATGGAGTGATTGACCCAAAAGGCTGGCTTCCGTGGAGCGGGAGTTTTGCATTGAGCACTCTCTATTATGGTGAGTACATGAACACGGGTGCTGGTGCCAGCACCAGTGGACGAGTCCAATGGCCAGGCTATCACGTCATTACAAGTGCATCCGATGCTGGGAAATTCACCGTCGGAAACTTCTTGGCCGGAGACTCCTGGATTCCAGCTACTGGAGTGCCGTTTTCCGCAGGTCTTTGATATTAAAGTAAATATTGTTGTCAAGTACATTTCTTGGGAAACATGAAAATAAGGGTTAATAGTTGTCGAATTGTAAACTGGAAAATGACATGAAGTGGGGAAAGGCTGTCGTGTAGTTTATGTTGGTTTCCAATATTCTATACTGGAGATGCTGTGATTGTCTTCAATTTAGTCAAGCAAATCTGTACAAAATGAATAAAATGTAACTTCTGATGATGATGTCTGTTTGTTCCAACAGCAAGTTGCACTGTGTATTTGCTGTATTTAGTGGGCCCTTTTTTAGCAAGTTGGTTTCCAAGAATTGTGATCGATGTGCTCCTTTTGATCAGTGATTGATGTGCTCTACCAACTTAATATATATGTATCTATCCATATATATACACTTAAGCATTTCCCTAAGATAATGACTGACTGACTAAACATGTATAACAAGATGACTTTCTTCTCCATTATGATGGTCTTATCAATTGGTAATATTTCTTTTTGATTTACAATGAAAGCAGTGCATTAAATTAAAATGATTGAGGAAGTAGTTTAAGCATACTTGTATAAGACTCTGACTTATAACTAGGAAGTTTTGAATTCGTTTTTCGTTATGGGAGTTATGTAATCCTTTATTTTTATTTTTAGTTTTTATCCTTATATTTAACCAATGAACCTCCCTTATCATTGAAAAAACTTAAAATCTTATACAAATATAAAATGAAGAGATATATCTCAAAATTTTAACATAAAACTATTATCCCCTTGTGGTTATATTTATGTTAATGTGTCATTTGAAACAAATAAGTGCATTATCAACCCAAGTTAGCTCAAGTGGAAGTTTAAATTTCATCGAACTTCACGAGATCGGATATTTGATTTCTCCTTATGTGGGTAATCCTTAGTGATGTCACCTACGCATGTGCCTATGGACTTATAGGGAATTAACGAATTCGGAAGAATGAATTCCTCATTAACAAAAAGAAGTGCATTATCTCAGCCACGATCATAGTCGAGTGAAATAGGACATCCCTAGATATATAGAAAGTTGCATTATCCCTATAGGTCAAGAGACTATGAGTTTATTTCTCTTCAAGAGAATTATGTGCTATTTATTTATTTTTATTTTATATCATTATATTAAACATTTAATTCTTCCTCATGGCTGAAAAAGGAACTTGCTTTTCGTACGGCAGTACCATGATGTCTTCCTCCGTTGGTTAAATATATGTAACAAAAGAATAATTAATCGTTGACTTTTTGTAGTGTGTATATATATATATATATATATGCTTCTTAAACAATAATGGTACGTTTGATTTGTAGGAATAGAATAGATAGAGAATAAAATAAATAAGGATAATGAATAGTGTGAGGAATAGAGTTAAATGAGGAATAAATATGTATTGTTTGGTTGGAGAGAATAAAGTGATATACAATAAAATATTTGAAGATAAAAAGATGAAATTACCCTTGACTATAAATATTATATTTATATTATTTTATTTCTTCATTTTTTAAAAAACTTAAAAAAAAATTTGTGAACAGTGCCCATTTGCACTGTTCATCTTCTTCTTCAGTTCCTATGTGCAATCCACGAGCCTCGCCGTCAACCATCGAGGCCGCAACCTCCGTCACCTTAGCCACCGTCAAGCCTGTAGCCACCTCAATTACCATCGAGCCAGTGGTGCCAATGCTGTTCATCGTCTTCCTCCCACGCGAAGTAAAGAGACAGGTTCCACCGAGCCCCCAGCGTCGAGCCTCCGCCATCAATCTTCGCAGTCGAGCCCCACCATTGATCCCCCGCCATCGATGGTTGCAATGGAGCCCCACCGTCGAGCCCCCAATTTCGAACCAGTAGAGAGAGAGAGGTTGTTGGATGGTTCAACTAGGTTCGAGGTCGCCGGGTCATTGGCTCTGGGTAGTTGGCTCGTCGCTGGGTCGTTGGCTCGAGGTCGCTTGGTTCGACTGGGTTCGGGGTCGCTAGGTCATTAGCTCATCACTCAGGGCTGAGGGGGTTCGACTATGCTCGGGGCGACACGGGGAGGCTCGGCGGAGGCACGGGGAAGTCGTCATCCGTGGCTGAGGGCAGACGACGGTGGTAGGTCACTGGTTCGGGCGAGGCTGGGGATGGGTGGTAGAAATGGAAAATTTTAATGTTCATTAAGGGCATATTGGTCATTTTACTCATATTCCCACCAGTAATAGCCATTCCTTATATCTCCATGGGGAATGCTACTCCCCTCTATTCAGCATACTATCCGGAATAGGTATTTTGGGTAGTATTTAACCCTCGAACCAAACGAGGAATAACTGTTCCTATTCGGTGAACCAAACACAGCGTAAGAGAAGTTTATATTCTATGTAGTCCTAAAATTTTACTTTTCAATTGTTTGCATATTCCGGAGAAAATAAGGTGAATTTTTTTTTTATGATGAGGAGTTTATTCTACCCGGGCCCATAAACACCCTATAAGTTCATGGATTCAGGTCAGTCCATGTGCAAAGCACATGTGTGGGTGACCTCATCAAGGGCTACGGGTTCAAAGGGGAATTTGAGCCTCCGACCTCGTGTTTTTCCACATGAGTCGTACGCACGTCCTATCCATTTGAGCTAACCCTTGGAGTTGAATTTTTTTATTTTTAATTTTAATAGCTGATTATTAGTGATCGGAATTTTTAATGATTAGATTATAAAAGTTTTCACACATATAACATTATATAAATAAGTTATCTTCACATAATTAATCAGAAAAGTAAAAGGGTAAATTGACTGTATTTAGTCATTATCTATGATGTCTGAAGATAAATATTTCAATATTCTGTATGTTGAAGTAGATAACAAGTGAGATCATGTAGAAAATATGATCGTCCATTACTAATTTGAAATATAATTCTGATATAGACATGAGCACTGGCACGACGGAGCCCACTCAAACTCAAACCCGTCTCCGACCTCAATAATACCCATATAACAAGAACCTATTAAACTGGGAAAATTGACTGGTCTTAGTCGGATCCGATAGTCGGCTTTCCGGCTCCACTGAGTCAAAATGCCCATATTTTAACCACATTATATTTAAATTTATTTAACCACTGCTCTAAGTAAATCTCTGACCAGATTCAAAACAAAAGCGTATAATGAAAGTGGGCACAAACAATATCACTTTATGCCAGCACCAACCCCTACTATGAGTTTATAAATACCTTGAAACCATCAGGGATTCAGGTATCTCAACACTAACCTACATCACATACTTTTGTATTAGGCAAATAATTTAATTGCGATTGTACTTTGACCGAACTCCCACTTTTAACACGAACTTTTTCGCGTAATCTAAGAAAGCACGAACTTTAAAACGTTTGTTCCGTTTAGCACGCCGTCTATTTTTCTGCCAAAACTAACGGACTATCCCATGTGGCACGCTTTCGTGGCAAAGGACGGTTGTTGTGGCAATGCCACGTCAAATACGTTTAAGAAAATATTGAGTTTACCCATTAATACTCTTCATTAATTTAAACGCATGTTAATTACTCGATTTAATCAATTTTAAATTTTAAAATTTATTTGTTAACATAAGAATAGGTTCCAATTGGGTATTCAGGACCTGTGGTATAATACAGGTTTTGGAAAACTGTAGGGACTTTTAGGAGAGGAAGAAAATAAAATTATAAAATTATTCTTGATAACTTTAAATTAGTGAAGAGTATTTAAGGGTAAATTCAATATTTTTTAACACATTTGACGTGGTATGGCCACATCAGCCATCGTTTGCCACGTAAGCGTGCCACGTAAGGTAGTCCATTAGTTTTAACGGAAAAACAGACGGCGTGCTAAACGGGACAAATATTTTAAAGTTCATGCATTCTTAGGTCAAGTGAAAAAGTTCGTGATAAAAATGAGAATTTAGTCAAAACACATATGCAATTGGATTATTAGCCCTATGTATTAATATCTCTCTTCCTCCCACTTAAGTTTGGGAGGCTTGAAATCATTCCCCAGATTAAACTTCCTTGCAGGTAGTGCCGATTCTCTATTTCCGGACTGGAAGGAACAGTTGAACCCGGAGACCCATCAAATCAGAAGACCCGGTGGACCCCTTAAGGAATTCATCAAATTGGATATCTTGTAATGAAAGCAGCAATTGCAGGCTTAATCACAAAAGTGTGAATTATCTCTTAGGAAAAAAATATTTAGTATCTCTTGAATCATATATGTTTTGTTTTGATATAAATTTTTCTCATTAGATACGAGACCCTTCTAGCAAATAAAGGATATCACTTGCACAGCCGTGGACTCCTGGATATCCTCAAAGCAAGTCCCTTTTGATCGTGCATTCAATTTATATAGTAATACTTGGTGAGGTCTCAAAATGCCATCTTTCCCACAGGGTGTAAGAAAAAATAAAAAAAAATTCGACCCAAACCGAGCCGAAAATCTCAACTTTTTGGAACCCGAACCATTTATTAGGTGGTTTTCATGAACGTAAGAGACAGCCTACAAAAGTCAGGGCGGTACAAAAACCAGGTGGGCCCCGCATCCACCAATTCTATTATACCTACCTATGTTTTATACCAACATAATCTATACTAGATTAATATTGTAATACGATTAAAAAGGAAATAATTCAAGTATTTGTTCAGTTTATAATTTTGATACTATTAAATTTAAATATTTTTAATTCTTAATCAAATATTACTCGATATTATTAAACTTAACATCATCTTTTTAGTTAATATTGGACTTAAATAATGCGCTTATTTTTACTTTGATTATTTCACTTTAAAATTACTTCAGTATTAATGTTATTAGAATTATTTATAAGTTATGACGTTTATAATTATATGTATTATGCTTTGTAAAGTTGGACTAATTTTGATTTATTATATTCACATTTAAAAAATTACTATATTAAACTTGGGACCGGAGAAAATCAAGTGAAAAAACTAAGACCGCTAAGAATGGTTTTTCTTCACGCCAAACGGTTCTTGGATAATTTTTTAATCTTGAAGAAAAACCACCAAATAAGTCATGAAAATGTAAAAGTAATGATTTATTAAATATTTAAATTAGAACAATTTAAAAATATATAAAAAAAAAATGAGTCAGCACCTGTGCACTTGTGCCGTTGTCCGTTTGTTGGCATGCATACGGCCATGTTAATTAGTCAGACGAAGTAGAATGCATATCGATATAAAAAAAAAAGAGTATTCGGTATAACAAATATTTTTTTATTATAGAAAATGAAATATTTTGGAATAAGATAATATGATCATTTAGATTAATTATAATTTTAGGATTTTTATAAGTATATTTAGATATATCATACATTTATTAATATTAACTTCTAAATTTAACTCTTTTAGCGGGCTTGTTATATAATTCTTTGGGTCATTCAGAATATAAAATGCTCTATTCCGGTGAGTTTGGCCCCATTGCTGCCACTTATTTTGAATTCTTGATATCTCTGCGGGTAAAAAGCACCAATGGTACAAAAAGTTTGACTAGTATTATAATATGATACAAAATCTTTAAAACGTTACAGAATAGTACAAACTCTTTGAAAAGTTAACACCGATGGTACAAACCGTCAATTATCTGTTGACGCCGTTAACAAGTGTTGACGTGGCTCCCACGTGGCTTTTTACTTGGCTGCTGACGTGAAAAATTGAATTATGTGGCAATAAAAAACTTAGGAAAGAAGCGCCAACGGTACAAAAAGTTTGACTAATGTTACAATATGGTACAAAATCTTTCGAACATTGTAGAATCGTATAAAATCTTCATATTTTTGTTTTTGTTATATATTCCAGTAAAAATATCATGTTCATTTTCTTATTATTTTAGTACTTAAAATCAAATATTCATTTTCAATGTTGACTTGTGAAATGAATTGATAACAACATGTACACCATAAAAATAAAATTAACCTTATTAATAACTGATAGTAAAATAAAATATATATACCATAAGTATAATCACCAACAAACACATATACCAATATCATATTCCAAAATGATCCCAAAATGATCTACATAACCACAAATATATTCAAATCCCAAATTTTAAAATAAACATGTAACCCAATATGATATTGGTATATGTGTTTGTTAGTGATTATACTTATGGTATATATATTATACTTTATTTGGCTGTCAGTTATTAATAAGGTTAATTTCATTTTTATGGTGTACATGTTGTTATCGATTCATTTCACAAGTCAACATTGAAAAAGAATATTTGATATTAAGCACTAAAATAACAAGAAAATGAACATGATATTCTTACTGGAAAATATAAAAAAAAAATAAAAATATGAAGATTTTATACGATTATGCAATGTTAGAAAGATTTTGTACCATATTGTAACATTAGCCAAACTTTTTGTACCGTTGGTGCTTCTTTCCTAAGGTTTTTATTGCCACATAATTCAATTTTCCATGTTAGCAGCTAAGTAAAAAGCCACGTGGGAGCCACATCAGTACTTGTTAACAGCAACAACATATAATTGACGGTTTGTACCATGGTGTCAACTTTTCAAAGAGTTTGTACCATTTTGTAACGTTTTAAAGATTCACTACGAAATAATTGTCATTTACTGACGATCAATTTTTGTCAGTAAAAGTACCAAAAATCCGTCAGTATAACACTTTTGGGTCTATACTGACAAAAAAACTAGTTATACCGAAGGTCATAACTACTGTCAGCATAGGTCTCGTGGCTAAAACTTTCTACTGACAGTGACATCGTCGATATATCTCTTGTTTTTTGTTGGGTACAAATTCCGTTGCTATAGTCCATTCTGTTAGTATATATTCTTTTTTCTAACGGATATATCTATCAGTATAAAGCAGTTCAATTTTTCACTATAACATACCGTAATCTGTCAGTATAACCTTTACCGTCTCTATAGCTTAGTTGTTTCATTAACTTTTACCAACGGATATTCATAAATCTAGATTTATCTTTACCGACGGAATATCTGTCACTAAATGAGCTAACTTATTTTGTTCTTTACTGACAAAAATGTCATCAATAAAGTCCCATATTTTTAGTGACAAAGATTTCTGTCACTATAGATTTTATTCATCATTAATTATTAAATAATATTTCTCAAATAAATCTCTAGTTTCTGAAGAAATCTTGCATTTACATGTTATTTAACTGTATTGAATTGGCATTATCAGTAGAATACATACTAATAATATGTAATTTTTTATTACGTAATGCAGATTATTATTGCTACTAAAGTAATTACAACTGTCCTTTTAAGAAATATAGAGTGTTCATACTATATACAAAAAAATGCATCAAAATCATAATTTCTAATTAAAAAAAGACACGCTCTAAATCTTCATGTTCTTCCTTTTGCAATATGTCCAAAAAGACATGTTTCCTAGCATTGAAATCGCCTAATGTAGTCCTGATGCGGTCCAGACAGCGTTTGATTTCATGGACAGATGAGACCACTAGAAGGTGTAGAAGAACCGGCTCGACCGGTTTGACTAGTCAGTCGTTGGTGTCCGTTTTCAGCAAACGAGTACAGTTTTTCGTGTGGAAACGGGCTTCCGAGCAAGACGCTCTGCTTTGCCATGCGCTTTGGTGATTTTTGGTCAAATTCCATCGTTTAGGTCCTCAATTTCATGTTTTTTGTTTATTAGTGGCGTTTTTGTTATTTCTATTTCTTGTGAGGCCTTTTCGTAATTTTTATGATTTGGTGCCTACAGTTCTTCTATTTATTCAAGTTTCTGGCTACTAAGTCGTCAGACTAATTTTGATTAATAAAATTAGGGAGACATAGACCCAGTTAGTGTCCAGGTATATCGGCAGTCTCTGGTTGCAGATCCAGGACTTCCTCAACATGTTTGATCTGTTGACGGTATCTGAGGCTCATCGGAGAGCACTGCAAGCTGAGAAGCAATTAGCCAGTCGGGCTGGAATTTCGAGTAGACCCGTGGCCCAGCAAGGTGGAAGTTCATCGTCACAGTAGCAGCCGCGACTGACTCGTCCACAGGTTGTGAACTAGGCACCTCTTGCGGTTGGCGGAAACCCACAGAACCGGTCGAATGGTGGGATTCGCTGCTTTGCTTGCGGAGAAATCGGTCATAGACAGTCTGAGTGCCCCAAAGCGCCGCCCAGTGGCCATGGCCTATTCATGACTGACACAATCGAGGATGCTGAATTCAATTCAAGGCCCATCTATGATGAGGATCCGAATGAGGAGGCTGAGGAAGAAATTGTTGAGGGCGATGTAGGCCCCCTGCTGATGCTCCGTCGCACCTTCCTGAGTCCTCGTGTCGTAGAAGAGGATTGGCGACGCACAACTAGTGTTGCGAACAGTAACATGCTTTTGACTAGAGCGCCTTTCGAGCAAGCCATGATGGAATCTAGAGTCGTTTTCGTGCTCTTGAACAAGTTCGATGACCCGGTTGCTAGTGCTCCAAATATGGTTCAACCACTGCTGACCGAATTTGTGGATGTCTTCCCCGAGTCCCTACCTGATGAACTATCGCCTATGCGGGACATTCAGCACCAGATTGATTTGGTGCTTGGGGTTGCTCTTCCCAATCTGCCTTGCTATCGGATGATGACCTCCCGTCCGATTCGAGGACGAATCTCCTTCACCCTAGGAGGAATGATGCGGTCTAGACAGCGTTTGATTTCATGGACAGATGGGACCACCCGAAGGTGCAGAAGAACCGGCTCGACCAGTTTGACCGACCGGTTTGACTGGTCAGTCGTTGGTGTCCGTTTTCAGCAAACGAGTACAATTTTTCGTGTGGAAACGGGCTTCCGAGCAAGACGCTCTGCTTTGCCATGTGTTTTGGTGGTTTTTGGTCAAATTCCATCGTTTAGGTCCTCAATTTCATGTTTTTCGTTTATTAGTGGCGTTTTCATTATTTCTATTTCTTGTGAGGCCTTTTCGTAATTTTTATGATTTGGCGCCTAGGGTTTTTCTATTTATTCATGTTTCCGGCTACTGAGCCGCCGGACTGATTTTGATTAATAAAATTGGGGTTTTTCCTCTATTCTTTCGTTTTCTCGGCATTCGTGTGAATCAACGAGGTTCAATTTATCCGTGATCTTCGATCCCGCTGGTCCCACTGTGTCAAGTCCTGAAATCAAAATAAGATAAGAGATTAAAAATTAACATGGTTTATAATTCTTTGACAAAAATTGAGATAGTAATTCAACATACATAAACAAAACTTGGACCAAGAGCTTGTTCAATGTTGCCTTAAGTTACTAGTCTGGTCCTGCATAAAAAAAACACATATTGAAAATTGAACATATAAACTCATTTTGCTATATAGGTGTTTGAACTATTACAAGAGTTAACATCATAACCTAGACAAGAGTGAATAGTATGAAGTGCTAAAATAACAAACTAGATTTATACCATCACTTTGATAAGTATGGGACTGGTTTTGTCGACTTGTAGATGGACTACGGGGTTGAGCATTTCCAATATTCTGTTGACAATGAGAGAACTCAAGACAATAAATT